>JAJJWW010013485.1:0-50020 GCA_023531295.1 Papaver armeniacum
AAAAAAATCTAATCATTTACACGAACGTTATAACAAGTTCCATTAATACGGTTGAATTACTAATAAAAACAAAGCTGATAGTTAATAAAGGATGGAAATCATTAATAAATCCCTATTTTCTTTATAACAAACCATATACTTGGATTTAATTCCATAACGATTTTAAAGATTTTCTTTGGAACTAAGTTTCTAACATCTATATAAAGAATGCAAATCACTCTTTATTCCTACATAAACCACGTACTTTGTGTGAAAAAGGAGGTGAAAACCAGAAGATATCAACTTCTATGACTTTAGAAGAAAATCACAACAAGGGAAGCAATAGTAGTTGATTCTGGTGGTACGTAAACTTATTCAAATGTCGCTTTTTGGATTCATAGGCTGCTGTTTTTTTTTCTCTTATCAGTTTTTTCTTTATATTAATAGGTTGATGTTTTTTTTTCTCTAATAAATTTTAAAATATATGATGTTTATATGTGGGTAAGAAACATTTGGAAACAGTTTATACCCACTTCAAGCGGGCGGTTAGGAATCGGACACAACGAGGAAGCCGTGAGGGCTTTGGTTCTGAAAAATGGAGGTTTTAAAACATAAAAAACAGGTCAATTATGGAGTTTAGACCTACATCTCATTGACCAAGAGGTAAGTTAGTTGACCTTTGTTGCATATTTACGGTTAAAGTTAATTGTTTTTTTTTTAGCCATTAATTGTTGATTGGATATAATACAGGGTACTCAAATGCATGCTAGGGTAGGCAAAGATTATATCCAGTTGTTTGAAGAGAAATTCGAGGAGGGAAATGTGTATTCCATTCGGAGGTTTAGCATTGCCAAGCCATCGACCCCGGTTATAGGAATTGTGTCCTTTGAAAATGTAATGTGGTTGAAACCGAGGTTTAGCAAGGTGGAACATCGAAAGTTGACATCTCTACTTTTCCCAAGAGATATTTAGTTTCCTTGCTGCGGAGAATATTGGGACCGAAAAAAATGATACTACGTATTATACATGTGAACGATCGGAAATAAGAAAAAAACTATTTTTTTGTTTTTGGTAAAAACAACAAACATTAACCTCTTCTTATATAATTCTGAGATGTGATTGGAAGGCTAAATTCCGTGTCGAACGTTGTGTGAAATCGATTGAAAAATTTGAAAGTAAGTGATGTGTTTATGAGGAGATTATGCTTGAGAATGAGAGGTAAAGTACACGGTATTTATAGGTTTTTGATTCAATAATTTTTGTTGAGTGGATTAGCCTAATGGATTTTTGTTCGTCTTTAGGGGAACTACAATGAAAGTAACCTTATGGGGTGATTTGTTTCATGCTATCAAGGATGGGATATTGGATGGTCGTCCAAATGTTTTGTGGTGATGATTGTCATTTGGTACATATGTGAAGGATCATTTGGGTGAGCAATTTTGAAGAAACCATTTGTAGACTAATACTTTTAAGTTATTTATGGAAGGCTGCTACCATGCGATTTGCAATTGTTCATACATATTTATGACGTAATCTTTTTCAATAGTTGTAATTATATATGGAAGAAAATTTTAAATAAGTGTTTATAAAACTTAAAATATCTAAAAACCTTAGGGCAAAAAAATCTTTAGAGGTCTACTTATGGTAAAAGAATCCCCAAACGGCTAGCTTAAATATTTAGTATGTTAAAAAAATCTTTTTCCTACCTTGTATTTTCGAATTAATTTAGGGAAGAAAAAATCTTTCCATTACTTTGTTATATTTTGTTGCCATAAAAGCATTTTAATTCCATTTCATTTCTCATTTCTCATTGTTTTCTTTGCATACTAGTCTCAAAGGCCTATATTAAGGACATTGACATGGATATTTGTAAAATGAATAATTCTCTTTGTCATCTTAGATATATTCTCTAAACATGTACAAGTCTTTTCGATGATGTAGTAATATATAATTATAAACCAGGATGATATTGGCCTGGTCCATCATTTCAATTTTATGTGGGGAAAAAAGGATAAATGTTAATATGAAATAGGAAATAGGAATAAGGATGGATGTAAATCCCAAACAACATTGTTAGGTTATTGTCCTAAGAGCATTCTACTCTTTCTTGGCCTTCCTTTATAAATTTTTCTGATATTTTTGATGGGGTTATGCCAAATTATTGAATTATAGTTTTTTGTGAAACCTATTCTTATTATTCTTTTTCTTTTCGAACATGATATACGCATGAAATTTTTTTGTTTAATAGACCATCTTTGTAGCGACACTTCGTTATCTTGACCTACGGTTGATGTGAGTTTTATGTTTTGTATCAAGCCACATACATAGTAAAATTAGCTATATGCATCACTAAAAATCCAGCAACTAAATTATTTAATTACCAATACAATTTAGATTCTCTTTGTGGTACACTCATTAATTAGTGGACAATCCTTACGGTTAAAGTAACAATCACGAGTATTCAAACAGAGTCTTAGTGGGATGTTAGTTCATTGCTTGATTACAACTTCTTTGATGGGAAGCATTTCATTTGTTTTTGACTATCTAGAATTGGAAAATTATTTTATGTTATATCGTGTGTTCTTTTAATGTCTCTAATATCATATATTAATATTTGAGTGTGATTTTTCATTTAACTATAAGGAGTTGGTGCCTGGGTTGGGTTGATTGCTTGATTCTTAGCACAAGTTTTGAAGAAAGATATATCAATGCATTTTCTTGATTACATCATCTTTGACGGGAAACATTTTATATTCTTTTCACTATTTATGGTTGAAAATCTATTTTATATTAATATCGATTTTTAGTATCACTAATATCAGATATCCAAATAATTATACAATGAGTGTGATTTTTCATTCAACTACAGGGACTTGAGTTGGTGGTAGCTTGATTCCTAACGCAAGTATAAGATTCTTAAAAATATATATCAGTGAATTTCCTTGATTACATCATCTTCGACGGGAAGTAATTCATATATATGCTTTGCAATATTTAGAGTTGAAAATCTATTTTATATTAACAATAAATACAATTCTGACCAGTAAGAGTCATAAATAGGAAAAGAAAAAATGAGAAGAATTCATAGCCAATAAAATTCAGATTCCGTTTGCCAATTCAAAAACTCCAATTATCAATAGGAGATCCTTACGGTTAAAGCAACACTCACGGATATTCAAAAGGGTCATAGTGGGATATTAGTGCATTTCCTTGATTACTACTTCATTGTGGAAGCACTTCATCATTTTGCACTATTTAGAATTTACAAGCTCTTTTTATGTTATATATTGTGTGTTCTTTTAATGTCTCTAATATGAGGTATTGATACAACCATATAATGAGTGTGATTTTTCATTTAACTATACGAACTTGGAGCACTGGAAGAGAACTTGAGTTGGCTTCACGATTCCTACTTGTAAGCTTATGATTCTTAAGAAAGATATATCGGTGCATTTTCTTGATTGCTTCTTTGTGGAAGCACTCTACATGCTTTGCGATATTTAGGGTTAGCAATTTATTTTATATTAAGATCGTGTTATTTTCGGTGTCTCTAATGTCAGATATCAGCATAACCATATAATATGTGTGATTTTTCATTCAACTACAAGAAGTTAGAGCCAGGAAAATTACCCGCTTAATTTTTTTTAGGCAAGCATACATTTCTTGAAGAAAAATATATATGTGTGTTTCCTTAATTACATTTTCTTTGACGGGAAGCACTTCATATGCGTTGCATTATTTAGAGCTGACAATCTATTTTATATTAATATCATGATTTTTTGAATGTCACTAATATCACATATCGATGCCTATATAATGACTAATGACATTTCCTTGATCACTTCTTTGGTGGGAAGCACTTCATATGTTTTGCATTATTTATAGTGGCAATCTATTTTATATTAATATCTGATTTTTTTAATGTCTCTAATATCACATATTGATGCCTATATAATGACTAATGACATTTCCTTGATTGCTTCTTTAACGGGAAGCACTTTTTATGCTTTGGACTATTTAGGATTTGCAATATGTTGTATATTAATATCGTGTTATTTTAGTGTCTTTAATGTAAGATATCAACACAACTACATAATATGTCTAATTTTTCATTCAACTACAAGAAGTTGGAGCCAAGAAAAAGCATTTGAGTTAATTTGCTTTATTTTTAACGCGAGTATATGATTTCTGAAGAAAAATATATATGTACGTTTCCTTAATTATATTTTCTTTGACGAGAAACATTTCATATGCTTTTCCCTATTTAGAGTTGACAATCTATTTTTTAATGTCTCTAACTTCAGATATCGATGCATATATAATGACTAATGAGTGTGGTTTTTCATTTAACTATAACAAGTTTGAGCCTGGAAGAGAAGTTAAGTTGGTCCCTTAATTCTTAACACAAATATATGATTTTGAAGAAACATATATCAATGCATTTCCTTGATAACATTTTCTTTTGAGGGAAGCAATTCATATGTTATGCACCATTTAGAGTTTTCAATCAATTTTATATTAATATCGTGTTTTTTTTAGTGTCTCGATATCGGATATTGATATATTTGTATGGAAAGTATGATGTTTGGTTAACTACCAATAATCTTGATACATGTAATGTAATGAACTATTGATTGATTTCAAAGGTCGGTATAATTTTTCAAAATTATTTTATTTAAGAGGATTTCTTAATCTCCAACCCTTTAAACAATATGTAATCGATGAATAATTTGGTTACGATTGTTAGTTTACTAAATGATTTCTTCAAAAAATAAATAAATGATAATGGGTGTTTTCATGGTACAATGCGATTTGTTAATTGAGATACTTTATTGGACAGGTGCGGGGCTTCACCCAGCGAGGATCGATTCCCCGTCGTACCGGTTCGAAGCACGGGTTAAATACTAAAAAAATAATTAATTGTGTATTTATATCTTAAAATATTTTAGTTTATTTGTAAAATTGATTATTATTTTATTATATTGCATGAAATTAGTTTTCAAACCATGTTAGATCCTCAAATCATAATAATATTATATATTTGATTATTATAAAGTTTTAAGCTGTTAATTGTCAATCTATTGGATAGTAATTCTAGAAGCCTATTAGAACTCTTATTAGGACGGGTGCGGGGGCGAAGCCGCTCCGATGAACATGGCGACGATGTAAGAAATTCCATCGATCTAGGTGCGTGCACGGGTTTCAAGCTAGTAAGAACATGAAAATGGTATCTCAGTTGGGGTTAAATTTGGATGGAAGTATTGTCCACCTAACTGGCGTTAGTAACTTCCAGTTAAGTATTTGGTGTAACCCAAGTGTAAGTAATTAATTAGGTGTAAATCCACACATAAGTGTTGTATACCCATGTTTTTGCTAACGGTGTTACTAACAGCCAGTTAAATACAGAGTGTAAACGGAGCGTTATTCAAATTTTAATGCTCCGACTAATAGAGTCCCGCCCCTTGGACTCTCCAAAATTGCTCTAGTTCAAAGCTGTTATCTCATTTAATTTGAGAGGGGTGTCACACTCACCGTGCGACGTGGGAGCTCATATGACTTAGTGTTTTAAAGGAGGGGAGATAAGTACCATTATGTTCATCTCTTGTAAACAACTTTGGCTCGATTATTTCTCTTAATATTATTGATTCAGTATTGGTTATAAACCTTTGTTTATCTGTTACTCTTGGATTAGAGTTGTTAGGCTACTGGATTAATGGAGTTGTGTTACTGCTTTAGGAGTGGATTCTCCTTGTTTAATCGTTACTCATCGTTCTAATTCTTATCGATTCCGTTGTCCCATATCATGTGTTACCATAGCTAGTTCTTTCTTGTTGCTCATCCTTGTCTAGAAAACCGATCCATGACTAAGCCAACAAAGATGTCTAACGAAGGAAATAATGGTGCAAAACCTAGTGAGAAAAATATTGAGAAACCTATAGAGGAAAGTACCAACAAGGATCCAATGTTGTTGATGATTGAAGCTCAAGATACAACTATTACTAGTCTTGGAGAAACCCTAACTTCTCACACAAAGATCTTAAAAGAACTTCATGAATCTTTAAAGGCCTTGCAACTAGAACAAGCTGAGAAGGGTGAAACCAATCGAGATATGGAGCGTCATCATGGAATACATCAGAAAACATACCAAAGATTCAATCGAGAGATTCGTCACAGTCCATTTCAGCAGCCACCTCCAAGGATTAACGTCAAAACTACTCTTGAAGGTAATATCTTTAATTCTAGAGGTACCACTAATCGAAACCAGTACTACGAGGATTATCGGTGAATGGCCAGACGTGATGTTCATGGGTTTTCTGATTATGATTTTGTGCCTGACAGTTTTAGTGATTTTGAGGAGTTTGAGTCAAACCCAAGAAACTTTTTGTTGTAGCGAACAGTTCCCAAAAGAGAGTTTACAGGGTTTAGAGGAGATTCACGTCATATTCCTATTGAGTACGAGGATGAATCAGGTTCTGAAATTTTTATTGATGAAGCTTACCAGTATAAGACCTTTCGCGAAGAAGGTGAACCAAGATCTGCCTACAAAATGAAATTGGACATTCCAAGTTATGATGGTACGATCGATGTTGAAGGATTCCTTGATTATATTGCATCCGTGGAATTTTTGTTTGAGTGTATGCGGATTCCAGAATCACAACGGGAGAATCACAACGGGTAAATCCGGTCGCTTACAAGCTCAAAGGCAGGGCTGGTATATGGTGGAGACAAACCGAACACAATCGAAGGCTAAGAGGAGAATCAACAATCACCTCATGGTCCCAAATGCGTAATATGATGAACGTTCGTTTCCTCCCTCGTGAATTTTCATAGAAACTTTTCCAAAGCTACCAACAGTGCTCACAACACAAGAGGTCACTGAATGAATATACCGAAGAATTCTATTGGTTGGGCGCGAGAGTCAACCTTCCCGAAACTGAGGTCTATAGATACATCAGTGGTTTAAGGCCAGAGATTAGTGAAGCCCTCTAATTGCAGTCGATCTATACTGTAACAAAAGCCATTGCTCTTGCTCAAAAGATAGAAAGACAACACATGACATGGATTAAAGCTGAATACAGAAGGAACCAAAACTATAAGGTTGTGTTAGAACCAATGAACGAGGATACCTTAGGCCATTTTTCTAACAACCAGCAACCATTATCCGACGGCAAAGTCCCTTCCATAGAGTCATCTACTGCCCCGTCAATAAAGAAAAACAACAATCCTTATGCCAAACCGATGACAGATGTTTTCTACTGTTGTATATTACCGGGTCACCACTCAAACGAATGCCCTAAATAACGACAAACAACATTAGTTGAAGGCGACGACAACAAGAAGACAAAGTCTAAGTTAACAGAGGAAGATGAAGAAGTTGATCATGTTTATGCCGATGACGTTGGAGAATTCGTCCTAGTGGTAAGGAAAGTGTTACAAAGTAACAGTACAAAGAGAAAGGTACTCCTGAATCCAAAGATTGATGAAGTTACTCAACGAAACAAGCTTTCTGAATTCAAGGGCATCGTTCTACAATAGGTATGTGACTTTATTATTGATAGCGGGAGTACGGAAAATCTTATATCGTGGAAGCTAGTTCGAGAACTTGGCTTACCAACGGAGCCACATCTTCACCCTTATTGTGTTGTCTGGATCAAAACTAGGATGAAGACCAGAATTGAGCGAGTATGCAAGGTTCCTATTGTTTTTGGAAGGTTTTATCGCGATGTTATCTTCCTATTGTTTTGGAAGGTTTTATCGCGATGTTATCATCTGTGAATTTATAGAGATGGATTCATGCCATATTCTTTTAGGGCGTCCAACGCAGTATGATGTGGACGCATTTCTTAGAGGCAAGGAAAATACTTATGAATTATATTGGAGAGGAACAAAAGTAATGTTGCTGCCAACAAAGAAACAAAAAAATTATGGAGGAAAAGGGAATGCTTCCCAATCTGATTATAGGCGTTAATGTGGGGGAAGCCTGATATGGGACGTATTCAAACACGTCACAGTGGCTAATAGAGTTTCCTAAACATCGCAGGATTTGCATCTCTCTCCCTATTTAAGTAGGGGTCCAATAAAAGGGAAGATATTAGGATATTAGTTATTATTGTTAGGTATTAGATTTGCAGCGTTTTGTTAAGTTTGGCAAGAGTGTTAGGCTAAGACTATGCTAGGCTTTATTGAGTACTATAAGTACCATTACGTTTATCTCCTTTAAACAGTTTTGGCTCGATTATCTCTCTTAATATTATTGATTCAGTATTGGTTATAAACCTTTGTTTATCTGTAACTCTTGGATTAGAGTTGTTAGGCTCCTGGATTGGAGTTATGTATTACTGCTTTAGGAGTGGATTCTCCTTGTTTAATCGTTACTCATCGTTCTAATTCTTATCGCTTCCGCTGTCCCGTATCAGGAAATCCAAACCAAAACCAAAAAAACAAACAAAAAAACAAAAAGAAAAGAAACCAGTTATATCTTTCTTTTTCATCATCCTATGATAAACCTTTTGTGCCTTATGAGCAACAAGAATCTCATGATAGTCAGGGGAGAGCTCGTCATGTCTCACCTCAACCCAAGAACTGGCAGGATCCCTTCAAGCAAATCTACAACATTATTAGTCTCTTTGTAGCGATGAGTAATGATCGCTGTCCTAGGCGTCAAAAATAATTACACTTTCTTACTACTCAAAATATATGATGAAGCAAGGGCAAGAAAGGATCGTTCCCACAGAGAGGACTTGGGTTGTCAATATATTTTGATTTCCTAAAAGTAACAAGGGGGGTTTTCTGATTTTTATAATCTAAAAGTAAAATAAAAGTAAACAAAATAATAAAGCACGCAAATCAAGGAAAAATATTGGATAAAGGTTTCATCTTCAATTGTAAACAAGTTTTTGAATATATGAATAGAATTCGTATTTAATCTCGCTATCATCAAAAGCCCTAGAATACCTTATTGCAAGAATACTCCGTCAATTTCCTAAGTCATCAACACACGCATTAGAGCTGCGTGTGTGAATTCTACCTAAAGAATAACCTAACGCCTTGCGCTAATTAAGTTCAATTCCTATGAGCATTAAGTTTTAGAAATAGGCTAATCAATGCAATTGTCATACATTGCGCATAACAATTCGGACAAAGGTCAAACTCTACATATGATTAGAAGAGTGTATCACTACAAACCATAATCATATCATGCTACTCGTATTCAAGGTTATTGCTCGATGATGAACCCTAAAATAGCTATAGATATGGATGTGAGTTCAATCAATTCTAGACTTAACTAAACAAAAATTTAATCATATTGCAATACGTCAATCATGCAATTATTATAAACCGTAGAAAGTGAACGATAATATTGAGAGAAAACTAATTCATAAAAATCATAACTTGTTTTCAAAATCCAATTACATCTTTAACCAATAACAAAATATCTAGCTCATGTTCATGGAGTTCATGACAAGAACAAAGAGAAAAACTTTCATGTCTAAAACCCTAGAACAAAAGTAGAGAAGAAGAGATGATAAAAAATAAGATTCCTTAGAATGAGAAAACTCTTCTCTTTTATATGTGTCCAATTCCAGTGCAAATCCCTTGCCAATCTGTTGCCAAAACCTAACCAAGTCTGGATGTGAAGTTGAGCCCACAAGAAAAGTCCAGTCAAAACAAGTCCATTTGAGTCAGTCCAACTGAATCGGCTGGTTAACTCGCCTGAATCGGAACCCAGTCGAGTTATGGTTGTTTTTGTGTAGTTTCCCAGCCAACATTCATTCTTCACCCTAGTAATGTCATCGACTACAAATACCACCACTACTGCCAATTCCACTCTACCCATAACTCTTCTTGTGCACCACCATTGCTTTCAGCTCTTGGCTGCAATCCTTCTGCATCCCTGACTGACAACAACAACATTATAACTGTAACTCCTTTCACTTAACTGCGACCCACTAATCCACCATCTTAGTTCATCTCAGCTCATAGTCACCCAGACAGACAACATAACCATCATTCCATTTCCATTCATTCATCATTATAACAACAACAACTCTTCCTTGACACGTCAACTTATTCGATTCCACCATTCCTTACTCAAACCAACAGTGGTACTTGCACACAGCCATTCTAACCATCACTGCAACAGCTGCACACTATCCAACTTCTATTCTCGGTCTAGGTTCCAATTCTGCATTCATTCAATTCCGGTACCTAATTGTAGCTACAACTCGGTGACCGGTCCACCGCCATGACAACTCCACCGAGAAACTTGTCTAAATGCATCAACTCATACAAGCCACCTAACATACATCTAATACTGCATCGCATCACCAGCCTCTGTCTCAATCTTGTATTCGAACTGCAAGTAACACCAACATTCATGCACAACCAATTTCCCTGACTTGAATCACCTGTTCATAAGCCACACCAACACCTTCCTAACCAGTTTGAACTCCACCTACAGACTGCAACTTCAATTCTGCAGTTCCCAGTTCAACTCGGCTCGACTTGCTCCCGAGTCCCTGCATTCTTTTCATCCTAATTGACCATCTTCCATCACTAATAGTCTCGCATACAACCATCACTCTGAGAACCCATGACCATTGGCACGCGTGAATTCCCCTACAACTCCACGGCAACAATCATTACCTCGCATTTCACATACAACCTAGCTTCTCGGCTTTAACAATCCATTCCAAGCTCATTACCAATTCCTGGCTCAAGACCCATATCCTGCAGATTCTTCTTCGCTTATGATTTCTGACACACATTCAGTTCACCACTATTCTTCTCAATCTTGTAGCTTCATCTTCTTCATCTATCTTTTTGAGTTCATCACATAGACCATAGGAAACCTGAACTTACTCCATTCACCACTTCAACACCTGAGTCCATCCATTGAAATCAAACCTATCTCTCCATTCAATTCACTGCTCAACTCAGCCACCAAATTGCTCACAACAAGACTCAATCCGAGTGATAACCAATACCCATTCTTTACAATCCAAGCAGAATTTCAATTCCCATCTCAATCTCTTCTTAGCAGCAGAATTTCTCATCTGAGTCATCGATCAACAACCATTTACTGTAATTGATTCTTCAAATTAGCATCAACAGCACACGAATTCGACCCCATTATCAAACCCTAACTTCAATTTCAACTCAAATTCATACTCTCAACATTAGCAGGTTCTTTTTCTCAATGAATCAACAGCCACAGATCCATCGTTTCAGAGAAAACCCCATCTTCTACATTTCAGATTCAACAACAGCCATCATCACCGTCTTCAATTGATTCTTCTTTTACAATTCAAATATCACCAGTTCTTCGTAATTCATCCACCAGCACAATTTCTCTACCAGTACAACATTTGTTTCTCAATTTCAGCTGAAAGAAGTGAATGAACGAGAAGAAGGAATCTCTCATTTCTAGGGTTGAGTTTTGGGGCTGGATGGTTACACCCCAGGGATAGGAGCCACCCAGACTGGGTGCCTTTAGTACTTTCTATGATTGCCCCTTATCCTTAGCTCAACTCCCAATAGTGTTTTCCTGTGAAATGACAATTTGCCATGCTTTCTCAATTTTGGATGATTTATCTTCTTTTCTTCCACATGACTCCAAAATGCCTACAAAACTCAAAAGCAAAGTAATATACAAAAATACAAGAAAAATAGCTAAGAAAAGCATAAGAAATCGATATTCGAAAGATGTATTTTAGGCACTTATCATAGAGAGATAACCTATGGTGTCACTACGGATATCCAAGAATTTGTATCTAATAATTTTTCAAAATGACATTGCAACCACTTATAGATGAATTGAAAGAATTACGGGATGATGGTTTCAACACTTACAATCTGCTCTCCGGGTGGAGCACCAAGAGGCAGTTGGAACTCCCAAGAATGAGGTATGGTGTATTATATGTTGTATGACTTATATTGATCACTCTTTTTGTTGAATCTTCCAATATAATTTAACTTAAATTGCAAAGAAACTGATTCTAATGAATAATGGTATTCAAGTTAATCAATGACGATCTTAGACGAGTCTTTGAAAAGGATCATAATGAAAATTTGGTATAGGGTAGGACTGATGTTCAACTTTGAAACCACCAGACCATGAAGAAGTAATAGCGCCATCCAAATACAAGATAAGGAGGAAGGTGATAGTGGCGCAATTTACACCGCGAAGACAATGACTTTGAATTTGTGAAGGTGCGGTGCGGTGCGGTTCATGAGCGGCATTTGTTTTGTTCACATGTGTCTGATGAGTCAAGTTTTTATCCCTTTTGTTTATGAGGAATTTAACCCTTTTTTGTCTTGTTTTGGTTGAATGGAACTTTTTAAATTATGGAAACTGATAGTGATTCCCTAGAAAATGTGAAATTTGTTTTCTGGCGGCATTTGAAAATGGATAAATAGTGTTCATTTTCCTTCTAGTTCAGGGATGGAGTCCCCAGTGGGTACCAAACTATATATCCTAAGTGAAGTTTTATATTTAAGTTACAAACATAATGTGAAAAGGGTGATTGCCTTTTGTATGCGTGCTAACTTTTTTCGTATTATTTATTATTCCTCTCAAATTGGACCGAAATGTTATAAATGCATGACCCGGCCTCGGTGAGCCATCTAGGTGTTCCATACGAAATTTGAAATTTCTTTTGTATTTCAAATATGTACCACTGATTTTTAGTATTCTCTTAGGGTATCGATATTACCAATTGGCTTGGTAATTGTTAAGAAACTGATTTTGCATTGATACATGATGTTCTATAGATACTCATACACACAGACAGCTTAAATACTAAATTACTCAACAACAATCTCATCTATACAAATTTAAACTGTGATCACAATAACATGTGTGTCTAGATTATTAATCTTAGAGGACTTAGTGACAAAGCTTCACTGCACTAACAGCTTAATCACTCCTTTATTAAATTAATAAATCCTCTTAAGTTAAGCTACTAAGATGTTTAAGTTGGTTCCCAAAAGAGCCCAATGAATATGCCTACTGTAGTTGTCATGGTTAGTTCTCAAAGATCTAATCAACTAGGCTTTCCGGGTAGTTGTGTTACTTTAGTGGATGAATACGAGGTTAGGCAACTAATATCCAGACCGTTGTTTTTTTCCAAGTGGTTGAATGTCTCAAGCTACTAGTGCATTTGTTTAGTTGGCGCATACTTATTTTAAATGGGTTTAAAATTTGTTGTTGCTTCTTTGTTCAGTGGCTTAAACCAATACACACCCCCAGTTGCCTTTCATAGTGGCTTAAACTGTTAAGCAACTAAAGTTTTTCTGCTGTTGAAAATTTTTAGTAGCCTTTGGTCAGTTTTTTTGTAGTGTTTCAACTCAAATTCATACTCTCAACATCAGCAGGTTCTTCTTCTCAATGAATCAACATCCACAGATCCATCGTTTCAGAGACAACCCCATCTTCTACATTTCAGATTCAACAGAATCCATCATCACCGTATTCAATTGATTCTTCTTTTACAATTCAAATATCACCAGTTCTTCGTAATTCATCCACCAGCACAATTTCTCTACCAGTACAACAGCTGTTTCTCAATTTCAGCTGAAAGAAGTGAATGAACGAGAGGAAGGAATCTCTCATTTTTAGGATTGAGTTTTGGGGCTGGATAGTTACACCCCAGGGATAAGAGCCACCCAGACTGGGTGCCTTTAGTACTTTCTATGATTGCCCCTTATCCTTAGCTCATCTCCCAATAGTGTTTTCCTGTGAAATGACAATTTGCCATTCTTTCTCAATTTTGGATGATTCATCTTATTTTCTTCCGCATGACTCCAAAATGCCTACAAAACTCAAAAGTAAAGTAATATAAAAAAATACAAGAAAATAGCTAAGAAAAGCATAAGAAATCGATATTCGAAAGATGTAGTTTAGGCACTTATCAAGTAACATATTTCTTCCTCGACACTTTTATTCTTCTCCAATCTTGGATAACATGCCATGGTGGTTCAGGATTAGGATTTGTGAGCAAATTGTAAGATTCCATAAAATCTATAACAATATGAACTCTGAACAGATAAAGCCAAATTAGGACCATGTTCAACTCCTTGAAGCTCATGTGCAAGAACAGATATTGGATGAAATCCACCGTAAGGTGCATCCAAAACCTCAGCACTATGAGCTCTAATTAATTCCCTAAAACCATCGGAATGCTCCTTCTTTGAACCATCTGCATTTATCATTACCTCATTGTCATAGGTGGCTAACCATGTGCAGGTAGTAACTTCATGATTAACAAAAATAAAATGCTCCATCTCCCCATAAACCGTACGATATTCAAGTTATCATCCTCCTTCTGAATTATCACAGGCATTTAAAATCTCACATCTTGAACCACAAGTAAACTGACTTCATCTTCAGAGTTAGATTGTTGCCTTAAAATCCTATTATTTATTTCTCTCCAAATTTGATAGATGAATCCAGTAGGAACAAGTTTTTTTTTTTTTTTTTGACGAAAGATGCCATTATAGGCTTATATGAATCATATAAAATTGTCAGATACATTATCAAGTGGAAAAAATTGGAAGGGAGTCTTTTTTTTGTTTTTTAATTTTTTTTATCACTGTTGTACAATTATGATCTTTGAAATTTTGAGCACACCGAAACACTTCCTCATCCCATGTATTAGCTATATTTCTGAAAATACCCAACTCCAACATAAGACCCTCCAAAATACCAGCAGAAGAAAAAAGGCAGTCATGGAATGAATGATCTTCAGTCTCAATAGCTTCACTACAGAGAACACAAAAGGCATCTTGCACAATATCCCACTTCAGCAGATTACTTCTAGTCTTAAGTTTCTTATGCTAACCAAGTGACAAAAGAGTGTCTAAGGATATGACTCTTAAACCAAACTAAAGTTTCCCAGGTAGGTTTAAAATAATGAGAAGAAATAGATATGTAAGTTCCTTTCATGGAAAACTGACATGAACACTAGCTTGCCAAATTAATTGATCACTTTCTTGAACGATAAAATCAATAATACAAATTTGGTTCACCTTGTATGCACCTCATTTTCCATTAAAAAAAAGGGAAAAATCCATTCACCATCAAAGATAAAGTCAGCAACAACATTAGAAGCAAAATCTCATGTTGTTTCGAGAGTAGCCGGCTCAATCCAGTCAATCAATCTTCTTTTATGATGCCAATAATCATGTAAGAAGTTAGTACTAACACCATCTGTCAAAAGTACTCCAATATGCTAAGGCCCATCTATTCTGCTAGCACCATCCGCATTTAATCGTTTTCAATAAAAGTCAAGAATTAAACCATGATTCACCAACACAAAGTGATTTAGTGAACAAAGTTGTCGTAAAAGTGTTTATGAGAGTTGTAGCAATGCCAAACATATTTTTAAAAGAAATTCATCTCCATATACTGGGTCTACAAGTAGCCCTGAAATCTACAATTCCAATCTCAGTGTTATACCAATGATAAAATAAGGATAGGAGGGGGTTAGAAAGCTGGAAAAGCAATGAGAGACACATCCCAAAGAGAAATAGAAGGCGGTTCAAATGATTTTAACTATTTTGAGTACAAGGAAATCGACCATCATGTAGAACTAAATAGAAGATAATATCGGGAAATGGTGTTAAGGCAACTACGAAAAATTCATCTTTCGCGAAAACAACATTACATGGATTTTAACTTGAAAAAACTAATCTCCATGAACACTTCAACAATAAATGCAAAACAACTTAGTTTATGGAGAAAAAAAGTGGATAAGGTGGAACAAAAACTGAATGAACAACAAACCCCACAACCTGCCCAGTATGAGAATGACGATGCAGATGTTTCGGAAGAAGATGAAGAGGAATACCACCTTGATTAAATTAGTTAATTTTAACTGAAAAATAATAGTTAAGTTTTATTTAAATATGAATACTAAATGTAGTATTTAAGGTTTATTTAAATGTAATTGTTTAGTTTTACTTAGTTTAAATGTTATACTTATGCAAAAGAAATTCATTAGCTTTTAACATATCACTTAATTTAGATAGTCTCACTATATTACGTCTTATTTCAAAGTACACAGATAACTTAAAACAAATAATATTTAATTAAAATAAAAAATCTGACTGGTTGGGTTTTGATGACCACGTGTATCTCCTCTTCTAGCCCAAAGGTGCACAGTTAGATCCCCTCTTAGCTATCCATAGAGGCCCCAGCTTTGAATTATGTTAGTGACAAGTCTATAGTCTCTTGCAGAACGGTTGTGGTGAAATACAAAATTTGGCTGCAAATCTTCGTCTGGATAAATAGTCCAGGTGGGGTCACGCCAGGTTTCTCGATGACCATGCTATGCAGAATAAAGAAAGTTAACATAATTGTTTTCATTTCTTGAAGATCAAAAAAAGCTACACGGCCCACAAACGATGAAAATTTTATTTTCAAAGTTACAAAATGACGTTCAACATCCTTTCTCAGAGCCATTTGTTGGGTGTTAAAATACTTCATGTCCTTCGAATTCGTTGGTCCACAGCCTATCTGACTATAGGATTGAGCCAAAGTTGACCATTGTGGATAGGTCTTGTAATACCCTGATATTCGGCAGTGATTGGCCGAATAGAATATAAGTAATGATTTGTCATTTCCTAACACCGAGGCATTTTCAGCACAATTGGCTCCAGAGTTGGCAGAAAACTCTGCAGTTAAGCGTGGTCGGGCGGGAGCAATCCAGGGATGGGTGACCTCCAGGGAAGTTGCTTCTGGATGACCGCAGCGATGCCCGTTGAAAATCCCACACTGCCGGATAACCGCAATGGCTAAGTGGAGACAATATCGGTGGAGAGACGGGTCATTACAGGTCTCGTCTGCAAGATACTGCCTCACGAGTGTAGTCATGACTGCTGACGGTGAAATTACAGTGTGGCAAGAGCCCATGCTTAACATCTTCAAACAATGGTGATTTATACAACACATTGATGTCATTTTGTGAACCAGGGAGTCCAAAAAAAGCATGTCAAATCCAACAATCATAAGTAGCCAAAGCTTATAATATTACAGTTGGTTTTGGATAATGACCCTTATATTGACATGCCCATTCAACCATACATGTGTGCCATTCACAATGCATGCAATCAAGAGTATATAGTATTCTTGGAATACCCCTAGTTGTGTTCTCGACAGTGATTCTATCAACATCTATTTGAGTAGGTTTTTGTAAGAAAGTTGGACCAAAATGCTCGACTACTATTTCGCAAAACATTTTGAGATACCTAAATGCGGTTATTTTTCCCATATAGATGTACTCATATATGGAATCCGCTGGTACGCTATAACATAATATTTAGAGGCCCGCAATGACCTTTGTTTAGGATTAAAGCCTCGTACATATCGTGCATCATACTGATAACTAAATAAAGATTGTACCTGAAAAAGCTAAGCAATAATCCTTTAAGTAAAGTTGTGGACCATGTGGAATCGGCGTTGAAAATATGCTTCAGAATAGACACATCCAGGATTAAAATAATCATGCACCATTTTGTTGTGGTAAAAATGTCGATCTCGCCATGTCCATCTTCTAGTCAAAACTTCTTGTTGCTCTAAAGGTTTTGGTATCATCCTAGAATGTAATTGAAACATAAAATCTCGCAGCTTTCTAGCCTCAATTGCCTCTTCATCTATTTGACGCAAAATCTTTATATACATTTCTTGCTTTTCTTCATACAAGGTTTCACTCATTTTCATATCTTCCTCTGAAGTAACAAACTCAGGATTCATGTTTGAAAATTTAAATTGATTGAAATTGAAAGAATATAGATTGGATAAAAGAGTGTTGTGATTTTGGAGAATAAAATTGAGAAGTATATATTGAGGGTAAAAGTAGTTGTCTGGATGACAGTTGGAAAACTACCCGTTGGCGGCCTAAGCTAAGCCACCGGCGACGCAGTATAAAACGCTATCGGCTGAAGTATAAACGTCAGCGTCGTAATGTCTACCACGCGGCCTAACCCTACATGCACGTTTCTTCTTCGGCCGCCAACTTCATTTTACTATAATGAAAAATCCACTTTGCACATACACATGGGTTAATAAATAATTTTATTTGATCATTCCCATATGTTAAAACAATAAAGACTATGAAGTTACAAACTAACAAATATACACTTCCATGATTCCATCCACATTCAACTATATTAAATTAAGGACTAAACTTTGTTTGTAATTTGGCGATTATGGCCAAGTATGACCGGTCCCAACAGTGAATCGCAAAGATTGTGCAATACTGAAGTCAGTGGCTTGACTGATGGAGCTGCATAGTCCGACGATGAAGCACCAACATGGCTGAGACAAGAAAGGCTACTTAGCACATGCAATATTATGCGATAGTGTTGCATATCCTTATTCAGAGTTAGCCCAGCTCAAGGAAGGAATGAATGATGAAATGCAAGTCATGGAATGTCTTAGGCATTGTCCCAAGTATTGGCCAAGGCTTTGAAAATGCATATGCAATAGTGGTGTTGCCAAATGCGCCATTGATGACTATTGCTTGGCAAAAAGAATGCAAGTGATGCACTTAACGCATGAAGATGAGCCAAGCAGCTGATCAACACATGATTGGCATGACTTTACTCGGATGTGTTGGCATCCAAAGAGTTAAGTGCACGGCCATGATAAATGTAGGTCTAAGTTGGATGTACATTGGCTTATGCCAAGTTGAGCGCAGCGCGATGTTGGTTGGATATGGCCAAAGCTGTCAGTTTTGAGTTGTGTGTGCATCACACGCATTCCAGAGCAAAGGTGGCTTGGGACGGTTATAATGAGGCTTTATAACCGAGTTTGGCGTATCCTAACCGTTAAAGAAAAGTATGGTGCAATTCTGCAAGCTAGCACAAAAAGGTAGTAGTTGGAAAGGTATTTTGGCGGTTAGGGAAACTGCCTATGGATAGATGGCTGTTCATAGGCCATGCAAATCAGTTGCACACGGATTGGCCTGGTTCTTGGCATTATAAATAGGCCAGAAAACCTTTGCAAGTGTAAGTCTTCATGTGTAGAGGAACCACATTACAGTAGAGAGTGTTTTGTTGTAGGCTTAGAGAGAATAAGCTTGTAAGTCCATTGGTTGGACAGAATTTTGTAATCTTCCCCGTAAGCTAATGAAAGTCAGTTTGTTGGATTAGATGTTTTCCTTAGTATTCTGATGATTCAAAGTACTCCCAAGTCTTGTGAAGCATAATCATGGCATTAACCCCTCTTTGTAGTATGGGATGCAATTGAAGGAAAAGAGAAATTTTAAGTAAGTCTTCCGTTGCATACTCATAGTAGTATGGCTGATTGCATAAGTGCAAACTTATAAGGATGAAATAAGAGTGGGTGATAAGAGATCACTGAACCAATATATTTCCAGGTCATAGTTGCGTAAAAATTTACTTGGAGTATTTGCAGGTGTGACAATTCGGGTGTCAGGGCACAAATTGCTCTGTTTTGGCTTTGTTTTGGAAGATTTTCTCTGTTTTGCTCGAGTTTTAGTCGCTGAATTGCTGGATTATAATGGATGGAAATAAAGTGTAGCAGATACCTTGACGTATATGTTTGCTAACTTGGAAGATAGGATTGGTGGAGAGGTACACCATCCTAACTATGCCAATTATAAATCAACTGTAATGGCTCACATTCAGGCTCTAGATGAGTATGTTGCTGAGATGCTGGAGTCAAACCAAGATGTGACTAAGAAGCACACTGATTTGGAAGGCCAAATCGCTGATGTTAAGGCCATGTTCACAGACTCCATGAAAGAGCTAACTGATGAGTTAGGCGTCTTAAGGAGAATAGTGGGTACGATGGGTTCAGATCAGGCTACTGGTGGTGGTGGTAGTATTGGAGACTTTACGAAGATTAAAGTCCCTGATCCTAAGGAGTTTTTTGGCGCAAAAGATGCGAAGACATTTGATGAGTGCCAAATATTGCATATTTCTACATCTATTTATTGGCATTTAACTCATCTTTTGTTTTCAGAAATCAGATATTATCCCAGATTCTGTATTTTCCTTGTTTTCAAGAATAAATATTTGTATTAATTAATTTTTGTGTTTTTAGGTAATAAATAGAGTTCGGAGGAGGAATTGAGAAGCCAAAAGAGCGAAGAGGTGGAGTCAAGCGTCTATGGAGCAGAAAGCCAAAGCCGCGCGCGCTGGGAGAGCAAACCATTTACAAGACATGGGCCCAAGCTATCCAAGACCCGCGACCAGGATCCGAGCCCGTCCACTCCAAGCCGTTGATATCTCGCCTGGGCCTGCATCTTACGGTCGCTCCATCACTCACATCATTTCTCGATGCCTCCGCTCAACACCAAATCTCCCCATCCCCCGAGCCGTTGAGATTTCTTCCCTAGATCCAACGCTCGCTCCTTTACTCATCAAACCTTGATACACCCGCTCAACACCGCATCCACCTATATACACACCTCTCGACCAAAACCTAATCTTCTTCTTCCTCTTTTCTTTCCCCTCACCCGACACTCTCAGAGCTCTCCCTCACCTCTTCTCCCGACCGGATTTGCAGAGCCACCTCCACCATCTCTCCCGACACCACAGCCGCCAATACCAACTGCACCACAGTCATCTATTCCGCCACCCTTAGCTCTAGTTATCTCTCACATAGCTTCTCTCTAGTTATCAATACTTCAAGGCCACCAGAATACCGGAAGAGCAAAAAGTCACTCTCGTTAGCATGTACCTGGAAGGTGATGTGAAATTGTGGTGGGGGACTATAACTTATGATGACCTTACTGCTGGTCGTCCAGGAATCGTGACATGTGATGTCATGAAAGAAGAATTGAAGAGTCAATTCTTACCAAGCACCAACCTGCAGTTTAGGATCAATGTACTTTTCAACAAGAATATCCTTTTCCTATAAGAAATGAACCAAGCGTATTTCTTGTTCATTATATGGAAGCAAAAATTATCCCTCTGACCCACATTCATTTGCAGAACACGAGAAAATTTAGTTTTCAATTAGTATTTTCAAAAAGAATTTGTTTTATTGGGGTTTTTGTGATTTTTTTTTCTTTCTATTTGGGTGTTTGTAACAGAAGGTACGAATTCTTGGGCGTATAGGCTTCATACTATAAACATAGAATTTAATTGTAGTCATTTACTGACGGTCATTAAGTGTAAATTATCGATCTGAGATGTTGTCCAACCACTGTAGGTAACGCTGAACTAGTACAATTAAGTATATGATGTGAAGGAAGTGTAACAATTTTTAAACATCACGGCCAATCTTAAAGTGTTTTTTTTTTCCCAGGATATTTTCCCTAACCAAATTTTACAAAGTGTCCTTGCCAAAAATCCTGCTTCTGAAACCGCCAACAAAAATTGAAAATTCGATAACCGTTCAATGTGGGAGTTTATATTGTGTTCGATAACCGTTTAACATGGGAGATTATATTGCCTAGGCCGGCTTTTATATGTTATGAAGTCGCGATATTGGTGCAAGTTAATGTTTAACTTTGTGAATGTTCAAGATTAAGGCTTCAAGTTTCTATTAGTCATTGCTAAGCTCCAGTAATACGTTAGCAATTAAACGATAATAAATTCTATAATCTTTCATAAAGAATGAACTAGGTATCACCGGGGCCTTACGACCCCGGCTCAACCTCTAATTTTAGACTCAAGTGGATATATTTTATTCCTTTGTAGCAATACATCAAGAAACATTATAACTTAGTTAATGTATCCAATTTTTTTTAAAATACTATAACTTAGTTAATTATGCAATTGATAACTTATATCATTGTAGGGTACCCAAAGATCAGTACTAATAGCTTATATTTAGACACAAAGTACCAATAAAAATGTATTTCGAAAAATATATCAATCACTTGATTTAGTTTCATCAATATTTATCCCTAGTTAGTTTAAATACAATAATCATTAATGAAGACCAAAATATATAAATAAAAAAAAACCAGATGGATCCATGTTCGTTATTATTTCAGAACATTGGTAATTCCACCAAACGGTCTTTTCTTACCCCTAATATCATGATGTGTTTGATATACTGCTTCAACGCAAAATGTATGTTGCATGGATGTGGATCCTATTTTTCGACTCCGTAAACACTGTTCTCAGATATTTCTGTGGGAATCTTAAACATTGGATGTGTTGTAAGACCTCCGACCAAAAGAAGTGAAGCAATCCCAAATGAAGCAGCAATAAGAACTATGTGCCCAGCTCAGCGGAAGCTTGATGTCGTTGTGTTCTGTAGAAATGTATTACCGCTTCCCAGCACTTACATTGATAAAAAATATTTTATCATCACCATATCCCATTGAACCAATAACGACGTTGTACGCTGACACTTGGACCGAATTCAACTTCATAATACTTTCATCGACTTCAGAATCATGCACTGCGAGTTGAAGGTACTAATACTACGACACGACTTGTCACTAATAATAATCCCTCCTATTCAATTTTGGCATTGAAATATCTTTGAAATATTCAAGAGACTTGCCAAGTCACGGAGTTGTTCATACAAAATGAAGTATATACTCATCATTTGGCCTCTGAGTGTTATATTTCATGTGCAGTTTAAAATGTTGACCATCACATTTGTTTAGTCCAAATTTTGACTACAAAATGACAGATTGAATTGAATTACAATCACAAAGAATAATTTTGAAAAGTTTTCTTAGTTGGATTCCAACATCACTGTTGCCTCTTGTAGACACTTAAACCATTCCCCGTCATCTTCTAAAATTCTTAGCGCAATGCATATGTTACTTTTGAACATACTGTGGAATTTTTAAACGTCAACACTGACTGTTTTGAAGTGGTCAAATGAACTTACACCGGCTACAATAGTTATTAATAAAGAAAATAATACGGCTTACATGCATTAGGCTGATGAAGTACATCCTTGCAATAGCAAAACCTTGTTTCCTTGTATTTTTTTTTTCTCCCACACAAAAATGTTGTGGAAATTCTTGATAAATATATTCTTTAGCGGGTGGGAATCTTAGAATCATACTCAAAGTATGCCATCAATGTTGACCTATAGTTCTCTGCAGCAGTGCTAAGTTTATTTATTCAGTTAGTTCAGTCATACACAATTTTTTGTTAACCGGGAAGATGAATTAATATACATACCATCTGAGCTGGCCTAGTACACCTTGCATCATTGTACTGCTGCACCTCGTCCCATTTGCCGGCGATTAATATTGCACAATCATGACCTTTATAGATAAATTTGTATGTATTATAACTGACCTTACACCGCTGTATATCTGAATGTTAATGTGTCGGTTGAACATTTTAGAAAAATATGGGTTGTAAAAACCAACAATGTACGGACAACCTACTTTTTCCAATTGTCACATCGACAATAGATTAGATACCCACCTTCATCCATACTTTTATTCTCTGTATTTTCCATATATCCTCTGTTCAATTTTTCATTTTTCATGCACATAGATTCTGCACCACATGTACCATGCAATATGCATTTCCTAATAGTCTCAAACAAAATTGGGTCGATTTTTTTCATCAAAAAATTCAGTACAAAAAAACTTAAAAACCTGTTCAACTCTACAAATTTCTCAGGACTATTCAAGAATAAAACATTGTGCACATGAGGTAAACCACGTTTCTGAAAATTAATCGTGAACATGTTTAAAACCAATTTACCAAACACCACTGTGTCTCTCTTCAACTCGAAGACCACCAATAAAAGTCGATGGAAAATAGGCTATCCCCATCGTTGAGATTCAACAAGCATTCCTTCGAGCCTTTTATATTTTTTATGAGAATCTGCTCGTAGATTATCCTAATTTTTCTTCAGATACTACACGCGGTAATGTTCAGTTGATACCCAAGCATCAACCAAGTACCCTTGATAGTGTTTTGGTTCGTAAGATGGTAAAATACTCGTTAGTACGCCGAAAAAGACAAAATCTGTGAAATTATTTCAGAGTTGATCATTTTGTAGTACGTTTTCATGTGCGCCGATTCATCTTCTTCATATCAGTATGCCAACTCGAATCGTCGGAAAGTATGCATTGTGATATTACGAAATACAGTTAAATCAATTATCACGCGATAAGTACCTCAGAACCCTGGCCAAGTTGTATAACCGAACCCTCATCTTTCATTGGAAAATTCCAGTTCCTTTCATCTGTAGATCCTTTGTAATGCAGGATAACTTTAGAAAAATTTTGGTGGGACTAACATTACTCAAAGTCTCGTGTGCCCGGGAATACCTAGTGCAAAATATATTATGATGTGAGAGAGTATCCTAAATTTTTTTAAGAACATCTTTATCCAGCTGGGAATTTTATTTCACACGGCCATCTAAAGCTTGATTAGATCATATACAGACATCTCTGAATAGATTGGGTCTTCTCCTTAGCCGCATATTAACGCTCCATTCATGTGCCGAGCTTCTCCATGCATTGAAAATCCTTTCAGACTATTACTCTCCAAAGCTATCTTATGCAGTTTGCAACCAAGGCTGGTAGTATCTAAAGTATTGTATTCTTAGATATGGTACCAGAATAACCTTTACCATGCATCGACTCCGTCGTATAGATCTCTCAGTGCCTAGGGGTTCAAGCAACATAAGTAGTATTGTTTTTCCCTTACGACAACATTTTCAAAATTTTAGGTTTCACTTGGATGATCTGTACAATCTCTCATCGATCCGATGCATCGCTCCCCATAGTTGAATTTAATAATTTGTTTTTCCAAGATAATGTGGAACACATAAGTGTAAATTAACTTTTTGAGTTACTATGCTCTTTGCACCAACATCGTAATTCCTCATCATCTGACATACCATAAAATTCATCTGAATCATCCAATGCAAAATCTTGGCGGCAATTGATCGGTACACAATATCAGTTATCTATATAATCTATGCCAGATGCATATCGACGAACGTAAGAAAGTACAATGCTAAGGAATAGTCTGGGAGGGAGAGGATATGTTTGCCTATACATGGAAACCAAAGTACTAATAAATGATTCCACATTCGACATGCTAGCGTCAACAATAACATTTCTATAATACTTAGATTCCTTGGTACATCGGTCTACTATCAAACAAATATCTTAGATTTCTATACATGTGAAGAGGAAATTAAGATTCCACACAAATAATTTATTCATTTTCTTACCAGACTTTCCGTGAGAATACCATAGTTCAAATTGTTTGAATAACATGTACGTGTCCGGTTTGGATATGGAGCCTTTAATATACACAATTATAATTTCTCTGGAACACGGGAACCAAGAATTCATTGCAATAATCACAATCGTAACATCCAGTTTTGGCAGTCAGAGTTAGTGCATGTTGTATACTTCTTTAGTAAATACATCTCTCTTATGCAGGGCTCTCTTTCGACGATGTGTTTGCTGAGGAACTTGTTGATTATAATATATTGACTAATAAAATATTTTACCCATATTTCTAAGATAATCAACATAGAATTCTACATTAAACCATGTCACCCAGTAAGTAAAATAATAAACGACACTACATATAGATATCAATTACACACATCAACGCATTTATATAAAAACAGCAAAATTATACATTAACAGTGGGAAGTGAGACATTTAGATTTGGGTGTCCACTTTTGTAGAGGTTGTGTTGGATTCCGGATGTCTAAACCTTGTTGTCTTTGTTTCTTCCAGCATTTTTGTTTTCCTGTTGACCTTTTATTACCGAGTCAAGAGAAGCATGCTCTGGCGGCATGTTTGCTACATCAAGCAATTAAAATCCGGATATCAATTGCACGAATTAGAACACCTCTATAACAAAAACACAAAATTATACATTAACTTGGGGAGATGAGTCATGTGATTTGGATGATTTTTTCCTGCAAAATTAAGGTCAATGAAACTGTCGTATCAGATACCCTTTACTTACGATGAGCTATCGTTGTATTTCTCTCTCACATCGTTTCTATTATCCTATTGACCTTTTACTACTGAAGTTAAGATAATCATGCTTTGGCGTCATACTAACAAAATAGAAAGGGAAAATGTACTCGCATGGATGATATATACATATATCAATCTTGCGAAAAGGTCGCCCAAAATGTATGCCTTTCTTGTTTTAGGTCCCGTTAAAGTGGTACTACCTCCTTTGCATATAAACACACATATCTCTTGTATATATTTTTTTTTTTTGAAGCATATATATTTTATTAAAGAAGTTAAATTACAACTTGTCGTGGGTATGTGGTACCCACAGAGTCTTGGAATAAAATGACTGATAAAGGATGGGATTGCTGGTCCCATATTTTGGTTGAATAATTTCTGCTTGGCTTCCATCCGCCGCATGGTTTGCCAATCCGTCCGCCGCTTGATTTCCTTCCTGTAGTTGTGTTGTATAGCGACTGTGGGATTTGCCTTAGTCTCCTTTTTTATTTCTTCAATCATTTCTGCTATGTACCAAGGTGGCGAGGCGGTTGATGTGATGAAGCGCAGTAGGTTCTCCGAGTCCGTTTCAAAAAGGATTCTAGGCCATTGTCTCTGTGATGCAGTTCTTGAAGCCAATAGTAAGGCCCACGTTTCTGCAGTTAGTGCTGTCGTAATTCCTAGAGGTTGAGCCATAGCTATTAAAATTCGTGCATCCGAGTCTCTACAGACGAATCCGGCTCCTGCAAATCCCGGGTGGCCTCTAGCTGCTCCATCCGTGTTAATCTTAATCCAGTTGATATTAGGAGTGGACCAACCTACCGCTATTGTTGTTATTCTTTTATCTGTTATCGGGTGGTTAAAAGCTGGTGTATCTCCTGGAATGATCGGTGGTGACGCGTGTAGTGCCCAGAAATATTCTTGTTGTAGTTTTTTTGCCCAAGTTACGATCTCTTCTGAAGTTGTTTGTTTTTGTTGGTAAATTAGATCATTTCTGGATAGCCATAGGGTCCAGAATAGAAAACAGAATGAGGAGATTATAAAAGATGATGTTGGATTATTCAGGATTTCTGATATGGTTGTTTGCGGAGTTAAGGTGAAAAAGTGGTGTAGGGTTGGTGTTTGGTGCGTTTGAAATTTGATTGAATAAGATGTTCCGGGGGGACGAAGCCTTGTCGGACAATGAATTAAAAGGTGGGATGCTAATTCAATTGGTATTGCATCTTGGGCATATGTTTGAGTTGGTCAAGTGGATTCGATGCAAGAGAGAAGGTCGGTAGTCCTTCATTGATGGCTTTCCACAAGAAAAGCCAAATTTTTGGTGGACATGGTAAGGTCCATAAGAATTTGGTAGGTGGTAGAGGTGTGTGGGTTGGTTGACCATGGGTTAGGCATCTGTATCCTGAAGATGCGGTGTATTTTCCAGTTTTAGAGTGTGGCCAGATAATTTTATCTGGGGTATTGTTTTGGGGAAGGTGGATGCTGATGATTTTCTGAATAGTTGGGTTGGGAAAGGTGTTCAATTTTTCATGGTTCCAGGAGTGGGATATTGGGTCTATGATATCTGCTACCATTTGGATTGGGTAGCATTGTGTTGGATCTATATTGGGATGGTGTGGGATCCAATTAGCTTCTATCGGAGTTGATAAACCATTTCCAATACGATGGAAAATTAAATTTTGCATGGTAGGGATAATTGATGCGAGTTGTATCCATTGAGGACTGGAAGAGGAGGGAATGTAAACGTTTCCTTGTAGAATTGGTTGTTCATTAAGGTATTTTGCACCGAATAGACTTCCGCATATGGAGTGAGGTTTTTCATGCAAATTCCATATTCTCTTCATGAGAAGGGCTGTATTATGATCACTGCTTTTCCTTATTCCTAATCCTCCTTCGGCCAATGGTTTTGTTGCTTTATCCCATCCTATAGGGTATAGTTTTTTGATTGTTGAATCGTGTCCCCAGAAGAAATTTCTGGTTATACGATCTATTTGTTTGTGTATCTTTTGGGGAAGGTTTTGTGTTTGCATTATGTGATTTGTGGTTGGGGTTAGTGAGGTTTTTATGAGAACGAGTCTTCCTGCCGGAGTTAGGCATTTTGTCATCCATCCTTTTGCTTTTCTGGCTAATCTTTGTAGGAGAGGAGTGAAGGTTTGATTTGAAGCTCTCCCTTGTTTAAACTGTATGCCTAGATAGGTTGGTGGTTTTGATGTGGTCGGCATATTAAAGAGTTGTTGAAGATTATTTATTTTGATTGGGTCTAGATTAGGGGGTGATGGATGATTACTGATTTGGTAGTATTAATTAGCTTCGGGAGAGGAGCTATAGGCTTGGAGTAGAGTTTTAAGGTGTTGGTTACTCTGATTTAATGCTTTATATGTGATCAGAAGATCATCTGCATACATAAGATGGATAATCGGAGGTGCTTTTTGTGATATGTTAAGTCCCGAAACTAATTTTTTGTTTTGAAGGTTTCCCAGGTTTGTGGATAGGATTTCGGCACATATGATAAAAATATAGGATGATAGTGGGTCTCCTTGTCTGATGCCTCTACTTGGGGTGATGTATCCATGAGGAGTACCATTTATTTTGATGGAGTAAGTAACTGTTGTGACGCAAAGCATAATGTAAAGGCTGCTGGGAATCCAAGTTTTGCAAAAGAGGTTTTGATGAATCCCCAGTCTAGGCTGTCATAGGCTTTTTGTATATCTAGCTTGAGAGATATTTTTGGATATTTGGTGGGTTTTGAGGTTCTAATGTGATGGAAGAGCTCCCCAGCAATTGCTATATTGTCATGTATTGATCTTTGCGGTACAAAAGCACTTTGGAAAGGGCTTATTAAAAAGGGTAGAATAGGTCTAATTCGGTTGACTAATATTTTGGAGATGATTTTATATGTGACATTGCAGAGTCCTATTGGTCTGAATTGTGAAGGTTTTGCAGGGTGGTCTTCTTTGGGGATTAGTGTTATGTTTGTGTGGTTCATGAGAGGGTGCATATTAAGATTATTAAACAAGGCTTTAACCATCGCTATCAATTGAGGGTGGGTTGTCTCCCAGAAAACTTTAAAAAACTTACTTGTATAGCCATCCGGACCCGGAGCACTTTCGGAATTTATGGAGAAAAGTGCTTGTTTGATTTCTGCTGTAGTTACTTCCTTTGTAAGTTGGTCTGATTGTGTAGAAGTCAACCTTGGTCTGATGTTTGTGAATAGATCTTCATTTATTTCTGTAGATGGGGCTGTATATTGCTGAGAATAGTGATCTAGGATGAGCTGAACAACATCTTCGTTTTTGGTAATCCAGTTGTTTTGTGGGTCTTGTAGTTGTTGAATATTGTTGCAAGCTCTGTGGATGGTAGCTTTAGTATGGAAAAAAGTTGTGTTGAGGTCGCCTGATTGAAGCCAATGAATTCTAGATCTTTGTTGCCAATATGTCGCGTGACATTGTAATAGTTCTTCATGTTCTATTCTCAGTTGTTTCTCTTGAATCAGCCAACGTTCTAGCTCCGATCCTGTTTGGGAAGCACATTGGTGTTGGGCGTTCTTTATCTTGGCTGTTGAATTCTTGATTCTAGTTGGTAGGTGGCCAAAGGTTTCCTTGTTCCATTCTAAAAGAGTTTGTCCTGTTGTAATGAGTTTTAGCTGGAGGTTGAGTGTAGGTTCATTGTCGTGTTGTTGTTCCCAAGACGATTCGACTATTTGTTTGATTTGTGGATGAGAGAGCCATAGGTGTTCGAATTTGTAGTTTTTTGTTCCTTGCCAATCCATTGCTTTCTTATCTCTTGTATATATATATCTATGTATGGTATATTTAGAAATGAAAATTATAATATCTCAGGCAAAAAAAAGAAAAGAAAAAAAAAGTCCCCAAAACATGTAAAAATACAACCTTGGGCCATTATATGTTTTCCGGCCCAATAGGGCATAATCCGTTATCTGTTTTTAGCCCAAAAACATGTGCATGAGCAAACGACCGCATTCATTGTAATTTTAGGACATATCAGATATTTTAAATGTCTAAAATTACTTGGAGAGTTCTGGCCAAATCCAGATGTAATAAACGCTATCCCGGATTCATTTTCACAAATCCAGATTTTGTAGTTCTCATTTGATACATGGTGATTACCTATAAACACCATCCCAAATTCCGTTACAAAAACTCAACACACATTAAAAGAATACGGAAACAGAAATGTAGCGTTTGAAAAATATATAAATGTAATTGATTTATCTATAAATGTGGTGTTTGAAAAAAAATAATTTTTTTTTAAAAGATGAATACACATGGTCCAAAAAACTGAAAGAAAAAACCAAACATTGATGTTTTAGAATTCACATAATCTTCAAAAATGATGAAAAAAACGGACTAAAACCCCACAATGTGCACTACATTCAGTTTAGCATTAGCCCGATATCAAGTGATTCTCATTCTTACAACACTGATTAACATGTCAATTATAATGAAGCCCAGAACTACTTAATCAAACTTTATTAGAAAACTATCTATATTTTTAAGCGAGTATATGTAGTTCACTACAGAGAGTATGCCGAGGAACCGTTGTATTTTCCATGGTGCCTAGATCTCCAATGATTGAAGTTGATAGTACGCTTGGGGAAGACTTGTGTTCGAAGTAGTTGTTATCTTGAGCATCTTGCGGTATGAATCCACTTGCTATTACTATACGCATACAAGAGATGTACACATGTACGCGTATGCGGGACGATTGTAATTCCCAACCGACGGGTGCTATCCCTTACTAAGAAACATATTTTACTCGTCTATTCTCGCCTAATTTTAAGGTAGAAAATTGAACATACAAAATAAAAAGATCATTGAAAATAAGTTTCACAAAATTAAAGTGGATGCAACTATCGGTTGTTGTCGAAATGAAAGAATACTATCTTTAAACCAATAATTCACAGAAAGAATAAAAACAAATTGGCTGAAAACCATAAAATTTTCACATAGTTACAGTAACACAATGGAGAACATCCTGTGATGTACACAGGTTTGGTACTGCTGTGCCTCAACTCTTAGGTGAGTCTCATTGGTTCTGACCACATTCTGCAGCAGCAGCTAGCTTGTGTTCTCCCCCTGAGGTTGGTGGTGTTCCAACTGCGCTTGATACCATTTTTATTTTGTTTTACTGCTGCAGTCCATGAACAAACATAATACGGATTATTACACTTAGGTGACAAAACTCATGCAAAACAAAATTACACTTAAGCGACAAAACTCCTGCAAAACAAAACCAATGTATTATACTAACTGCTTGGTATAGACCTCTGAGAAAATCAGGATTAGTAAAAGCTATCCTTAACCACTTAGCATAGCTATCCATGTCCCCCATTGCTTTTGTTTTTGCACGGTAGAGTGAAGTTTAAAGTTTCTTTAAATCTTTGTCCAGACTTGCTCGACTGGAATGTCTTGTTTTACTCAAAGCAAATCTCCATATATGAGACATTCAATACATAAGAAAATATTAGAAACAAATTAACATGTCTTTACCTATTCGGGTTGTTGTATAGCCTATTTGGCAAAATAACTTAAGAGTACCCGATCCAGTACACTGAGTCATTATATCTAGAAGCCAATAAATTATTACGGCTTTATTAAAATTCCGATTAATCATAAATGTAGAATTTATCGGTTCCAAATTACTCGTACCATTAAACATTTTTTAACAGAATCCGACGGCGGCAAGCTCATCATGAGAAGAGGACCACATTGTTCTCGGAAACCTGAATTTTCGGGGTTTTGCTTGTACCTTCGTGCTGCCATACGAAAACAGATTCTGTTAAACGAATAGTCTATTAAGTGTACAAAAAATTCAGGAAGACTGGTTACATCTGACGGCAATATATACCTTTTCCTATTCTCAAGAGCTGAGGGGACTTCATTGGAGTTGCGTCTAAATAGGATTTGTTTCGAAACTTGTAAATAGTATAGAGCCAAGGGGCAGTCTAATTAAGGTACACCCTAAGAATGATTTTTCTCTGAGTATGTTAATGGAACATTGGTCTGCTAGTCCTGCAAGGATTTACCAATTGGTGTAAAAGTAACCAACAACCTTACGAATACAGCCTAAAAAGCACAATAGGTTCATCATAGCATCTCTTTCATATGCAACAATTACGCTACTATCCTCATCAAATGTGAACATGTTAAAGAGTAAAATGATAGAGCTTCTTTGTTGAGTAAAACCCTGCAAAACTATACAGTTGGTGATGTGGCATCATCTGCAGGATCCTCCGTGCATGGATGCCGCATAAAAAAATGCATGACAATATTTACCTTTACTTGAAGCTAGCCAAGCAACATAAAAAACTGGAAGAGTGGTATGAGTTTTCCTAGCTTGAGTTGGGTTAGCATTAATACATCTAACACGATATGCTTTACAATGCAGGGAATTCCCTTAGATGTACAAATGCTAACCAAGTTCAGCAAGGAGCGACATTTTCTTCCTCTGCAGTCATACATTATATCAAAGACCACCATAATGAAAAATTATAAGAAAGCACAAACCTTACAAACCTCCTATTACTATAACAAAATGCTTATGACAATGCAAGTCCAACCTTGACTCATTCAACTTAATGCTGATGTCCTTGTTTGAAACTCCAAGTTTATTGATTGCATTTTTTTTAATCCTCTATTGACAATGTGTAGTAACTTTCCACGAATGAAATTGCAATTAAAATTCATAGACTATAGTTTGAGTTAAACAACATTAATAGAGATATTTACAAAGTACTAAAGAATTTCTGCACAAAGTAGTTGGAACTCCTGAATCGTGTCAAAATGGTGTGGTTAATTACTTCATTGTGCCATTGTTGAATAGTCTTTGTGGTGGCAGGCTGGCACCAATTCGATGCATCCATTGGTGCTCATCCAGGGCCACTCAATAATTTTTTTAAGCTCTCTTGATGTTCAGTATTTCAGTTAAATTGAGACCTTACAATTCATACATATTTGTTAAGTACCATCTGACAGTTCAACTAACGAATCCAAAGCCTCACACTAAGAATTAGATAGGTCTTTCATGTTAAATAGTCGACTCATCAGTTAATACTGCAGCATGTCATCAGTATTCAACTTATATAGTCTCTCATGATATATGAAAAATAAATGTAGTCTAGTTGACCAAAAAGAAATTAATACTTTTCAAGAATACCACATTATCGCTAGAGAAAATGCCAATAAGATCCTATTTCACTAATATGCTTATGAGTTATGGCTAGTGGTTTTATTTTCAAAATTTTATTGTGAACAACATCATTTGTACACATTCGGGATGAGTTTTCTTTATATACCAAAGGATCCTCATATACAGTTAATATTATGATAAATTCAGAACATTGTGCCATAGTTTTATGAAAAAAAAAGAAGAAGAAAATTAGATAAATTCAAAACATATGTTACCAAGCTTTCAACGGATTTGTCCCTCACTGAAAACCATCATACGGTCGAGATATGTTGATGCAGGGGCTCCACATTGTTACGCCAACTTGAAATTTAAGGTAAACAAAAAAGCTAACAAAAGCTATGCAAAGAGTAAGGAGAATTAATGTAAATACCAATAGAGGTGTACAAACTGACCTTGCTAGAAGAACATGTCTGACATATGAGGTGCAAAGTTAATGAAATGCAAGGACGGATACATGAGATAGTGCAAAGGGAAGAGGCATACTCTGCCAACATAATTTGAGTTAATAGTAACTCGAGCAACACTTTATGAATAAAATCCAACCAAATAGCTAGCATGCAACTCCTAGAAAATAGAACCAATAACATGAGTGACCGAAAAGAGTTAGTTTGGGCTTGCCCTGTGGCAGTGTGAATTCACAGAAGATACCTAACACCACTAAGAATGCAATGTTGTCGTGCATGTGAACCTGTTTTCTAGCCAAGGATTCTGAATCTGTCGTGCATCGTGCGCACCATATCCTCGTGCGCCATAATGTCTCTCCTGATATTGTTTTATTCATCCAATCAGTATAACTCCAACGCACAACACGTGAAGAAAAACAATTAGATTCCAATTTAAGTTCTTCTTCATATTTGCAACTTAAAACATGTGGCATGCTAATTATTGTTCACCGATTGAATACCACAATCGTCGACTATCGAGTTCACCTCCTTGATGCTAGATAGGTTTCATCATTTTAACACCCTGGAGGAACTTCGGTCAAATCAAGTGAGCTTCATCCTAAAGATTGTCCAAAGTAGCGTTCCTGCAAATGCGAATACCTATGAATCTTGGTCATTGTTATTAGAACATGAAAGGAAAAGGCCAAGCGGCAAGATAGGCATTGAAAATGGTTGGATGCTTCTCGCTGGGCTGTTACCCATAGGTACCTTATTTTTTTAAGGGGCAAGATAAAAACAGATACCCGACTTGCCAGTTGCAGTATTTGTAGGACAGATATGATGAATATAAATCAATAGAGAGTGTAACTTCAAAATCCTATTTTCTCAAGCTATTTAAACGAACATTTTATGTGTAATACAGTTCATCTCTTCGAGTAATAAATCATTTTTTCCCAACAAAAAAATTGAGAAGACATGAAATCAACACAATCCATACTTTCTAACTTGAAATCAGCATAAAAACAGAGGAATATATGTGGGTTTGAATCGTTTGATAGCATTAATACTTAATACCCGATGCAATACTGCTCAATTAAGTTATAGTAAGTGTTCAAGTACTAAAACAAAACTACCTACCGAAGAAAATCACACCGAAAAAAACTTAATTATATGAGAGGGGTAGTGGAGCTACCAATATCAACCCATATTCGAACCAACCTTTAATTATAACCCATTCAAGACCACTATGCTCAAATTCTTGGCTTTTTATGTTGCTACTTAATCCATATTTGATACAAATAAAAAAAATTGGTATGCAAGATGTTGACTAATTGATTATTGAATTAGCAAGAACAAACGCATGATCAACTGATGAGGATGTGAATATTAACTAAACAGGATGTACCCTGGATCGGTTACTAAAGAGATGGTGAATCAGTTGATTAAACAATAGCCTACAAAGGATATGTGTTGGATGTATCCTGGATCTGTTACTAAAGAGATGGTGAATCAGTTGATTGAACAATAGCCTACAAAGGATGTGTGTTGTATGATTCAATGGAAAGAAAGTCGTTACCATAGTTGTTTTCATAGTTTAAATAATTAACCAAGCAGAACATGGTGCATACAGATAGACGCTTAGAGAACATTCAAAACGAATGACGTTACCAAACAATTTTTGTACCCAAAAGGATAAAATTATATTTGAGGAGCTTAAATTTTCATAATATAGCATCTAAGTAGACACATTTCAGTACCAAATACATGCATAGGCATTCTGCAATAGTACACCCAAATAACCGTTCTTTGATTTTAAACCGGAGCAAGAACCTATATTAAACTGGATCAAGAGAGGTTAAGTAGTTATAGAACAAATACGCGGGGTTTTTCTTTATCACCGGAGAGGTAGGTACATAATGAGCTATAATAGCACTTGGGTATTGGCTCCTCGATTTTTGATCCGAGCACTCGGTACACCATTGGTCACCCTCCCTTTCCAACTACGTACTTTCATTGTGCAGTTAGTGCATCCCCGGTAGTACCACGCGCCACCCATCATAAGCCGATAGGCTGTTGCACAATGCAAAAAAATTGTTTTATTCCTGTATTAGTGGAACCTTATAAAGAGAGATGGTGTGGTGGAAATTTTAAATTTAAAAAGATTTATCTAGATCGAAATGTACCTTAAACCCGGACTCCCATTCTTGGTCCACTGATCACATTGAGTCCATCCAATTCCATCGTCATAGTCTCATAGAAATAAGAAACACATAGTTGTCAGAAAGTGCAAATTGAACAAATTTAGCATCAAATATTCAAAGTTTCGGTTTAAAAATAGAAGGCATTCCTTGTAATTTTAGGAATTTTACCAGCACATGGAATCTTACCCCATTAGCCAAGACATATTATTCCTTGTAAATTTAGGAATTTACGTTTGGGGTTATACCTAGCCAGATAACGCAGGATCACAACAAAATGAGTACATGAATGTCTGAGCGCATCCAGTAGTACGTAAATAGTAAGGCTCACACATACATATTATGCTACACTGCTATATACCAACACTAAGCTTTCCATACATATTCGTCTCTGTGATGCATAGCTTTTTCATAAATCAACAAAATAAGGAATCTAATATCTCATCAATTAAACCTATATGAAGAAATCAACGATCAAATATTAAACCATTTAAAAAAAAAATCAAAATTTCATTTGAAACTAAACATGGACTCAACTCATTTCAAAAAAGAAGTAAAGCACCTGCTCCCATAATATATGGCGACATTCGGTTCATAGATCTGAAAATTTAACCGGACTACACAAATGAGCTTGCACAAAATTATGTAGTGAACAAAAAAACAATACAACTCTCTCCCATCACTCCTTAATTCTTCGTAGGGATGGCCACTAAGTTGCCTTTTCCTGGCAACTTGTGCTAACCCCAATAACCAAAAATTTCGAGAGAACATGGTTAGCAGTAGTAGCCAGGATAAGGCAACTCAGCTAAAAAAAAAAATACACCAAGAACTCCAGAGCCTAATTGGACCTTGTTTCTCAATCCCTACAAACAATGCGAAATAAAAATGCCAATAATTCATAGCCGAATATGCATATCTAAATATCAGAGAATGTTGGTGATTCTAAGAAAAGATAATATTGGCAGTAACTTCTAATGGTTGCTAATACATTACCTACAGTCAAACCGCAACTATTTGTTTAAAATATGGTGATTCAAAAACATAAGAATTTTTACGCAAGCACTACCGATGGCAATTTAGGATAAACTCAACACGTGTGGCTTTTCATTCCTGTCAATAAACCTATAAGAGTAAAATCAATATATTGTCTTTCTCTGTATGGAACCTCACCAATATATGAGAAAGTAAATCATGCAATTCTGAAATACAATCATCACACTTGACCGATAAAACCCGCAAAATCAATATCATTTTTAACATATCACTTGTTAATGTAATTGCTTTCAGTAAGCTGAATTGACTCACAAAATTGTAATTCTCTGAAGCTATTTATGTTCATCAAGAACAATCTAAAAACCATGGAAGAAATAAATAGGGTAACGGAAACCAACAAATTTAAAGCTTCACCAGACAATTGTAATCAGCTAGGGTTCACAATTTTACACAACAACAATACAAAGCACCGTCACACAAAATTAACCTAAATACAAAGTTTGCTTTTTTTCCCAAGCAAGTAACAGTGTTCTTTCAAGTTTCAATTTAGCTCTCCTATTAATCCACAATAATCAGCATCCTAAAATTTTAAAGAAATTCCTATTAGAATCGTTAATGGATGAAAAGCAGGACTAAGAGAAACCATAATTTGCTAAAGACACAAAGCCCTAAATCTGACTAAACCTAAAGTGCAACTATCTTACAAATTTTATTAGAACCCATAAAAAATTTTAGATATCATTTAGAAATTGTTAAATTAAGGTTTGGCGCAATAGGGTAATCAACATCCCTAAAATCGTTGTTTTACCTTGTTTCGAATTGGTATTGTCAGAAGATATCTTCTATAGAAGCACTAAAATATCTTCTTTTCGATGCGAGAAACAGTGATAAAAATAATAATAAGCGAACCATAAAGATCTAAATTGGAAAAATCAGACAGAAAAAAAAAAGAGAAATCTGTGAAGTTTCAGAGAGGAGAGAGAGGAGAAGAGGAAAAAATCAAGGCTGCTAATGGGGTACCAATTTGCTTGGGGGTGTACCAACCCCAAGGCAAATGATGTTTTGTTTTATTAGCATTTGGTATACCCCCAAGCAAAATCAGTCCCCCCTATTAGCAATCTTGGAAAAAATCTTAGTGGTAGAAAGAGATTAGTATATTTATAAGACACGGATTAAAAATAACGGCCTTGATGATCCATCCATCTAATCGACGGCTTAAAACATCCCGGAGAATTAACCCACCACGTATTGCTGAAATTTCGTAACCATCCAAGTCAAAGCTCGATCCGGATGATGTGGGTCGCCAGATGAACCTCTCCGACGAATCTTGTCCGTTTAATGACTTTTTGATCTCAAAGTCAAATACCACCTTTTTTTTTATTACAGCGATTCTTCAGCACAAGTCTAATCAGAAACAACAATGATAAACTCAATCTAGGCCCAAAACTAAGTTTCGTCAACAGCATGAGGAGCCCAATTTTATGCTGTGCACTTGTACAGGAATACAACCCACCAGGAGAAATTGGGAGAAAGAAATCGATAATAATTTCCACGCAGCATGAGATGCCAAAGAAAGCAGAATGCTACAATTTTGGTGTACTAAGAGCAACTGCAGTGGTGCGACCATAACTAAAGAGTAAAAACCCAAAAAAGCTAAAAGAAATGGGTTTAGCCCGTGGTGCGACGTTATGGTGGAGGAGTAAATTTGGTGGAGCGTAATGATATGCTTACGCTTGATGTGGGGGCGTAGTTATAAAGAGCGCTCAGAATGGGCGTAGTTATAATTCACGCCAGATGTCTAGGCCTTCACCCCATACGGGCGCAATTTTAATCTGCGCCTGAATTTCAAACGTAACTTAAATGTTCGCCCCCTTTGAAACGTAATTTATAACTTCGCTTCACCTCTAACGGAATCTATACTTACGCCCGACCAAAACCAAACTAAAGACCAAATATAGTTTGGTTTTTGGTTTTAGTCTGGTATTTGATCTCCGTTCGATAGTGGTTGATTTCTTGACCAAATATTTGGTTTTGGTCGTCGACTGTGGTTGCCAGCAGTAGACCTCTAAATCATTTCTATTCATGAAATCTATCAGCTCTTAAACTAGTCTTTGAGTAGCTTATAAACCAACCACTACAGGGATGTCTTACCAGAGACAAAGAACTGAGACAAGTAGAGTTCAACAAATTTCATGAATTTCCATCCATGTACAAATTAGGGGTATTCTTTACATTCGTAAAACTCAGATCACTGAATCTCTGGACTGATTGGAAAACTCAACAGAAAGACTAGGGTCTTTTTAGTGCTTACATTAGGGATATCTTTACATTAGTTTTAACTTGTAAACAAAGTGTTAACTGTTTAATCTAGAATAGGTAGGAATTCACTACAGAAAGTACAGAATAAAAAGGCCACTAAGTTTTACCCACTTTGCCAATAAGCCATGCCCAATCAAGTGCTATACTAGAATCGATAGACACATTTTTGTGTCTAAATTGTCTCGATTCTATATATTGATAGTGCTCATTTTTGTACTTATTATGGTGTTTTATGCGTGTGTAGGTATTTTTGGCCAATAAACATTTTTGGAAAAATCGGCTCGAAAAGTTGCGCCTAGGAAGACACTTGCTATTCGGACTCTCGCTACGGATAAGGGGTACCCAAATTACTAAGGGGCAACCACGGGATACCCAAGGCAGCTGCTATTCGCACCTCCTTTCTCGGATAGGGGCGTCCATATTTCTTCTTCGTTCGAACTTGTTTTGGCGGGAAGAATAGCAGCCACACCGAGTTATTTTTGGATCGAAGTTTGCAATTGATATAGGGAGATTTAATCGCTATTTTGGATTGGTATTACCCTGTTTTGGTCAAACAGATTGGTAATCTCCCAGCATTCGCAAAACAAGGGATGTATCACGGGATTTCATCGAAATAGGGGAGGATAGAAACTCGAGCTCTGTTGGAGATTTTGTAGAATCAGTAGCATTGGATATAGATGTACCTGGTCTTATTTGAGTCCCGAGAGGAGTTTGCAAAGTTTGGATAACTCGGAGACGCGTGAGAAGCACAAGAGAGAATTATTCTCGGAATTTTCTAGAAGAATAGAAGAGATTAACTCGGGTTTGTGGGGTCGATGGCTATATAAGGAGTTGATATAAGTCATAGAGAGGGTACGAACACTTTAGGGAGGTTTAGAACACCACAGAGAACAAAAATCACGAGTTGCGTAAACTGCTTCTGGGGTGTAAAGTCAAGAACACGAAGAACAATAGGCTTCCAAGGACAATCGTTTTACGGGTCTTAGATACAACGACACAAAGAATAACGGTGCATAAGTCGGCTCTTGTAATAAATCCCGTTGTAACGACTTTGTAACGCCATTACGGCGTTGCAAACGATCATTTTATTGTTTTTCATCCTTTTAATCATCTTTTGAGCCATAAATACATATTTTGAGACCATGATTAATATGAGGAGCTAAACCCCATTGCTGAGGCGATAGAGGAAGCTATTTTTCCAACAAAAAGTGGTATATTCTATTTTATCTTTTTATTTGCAATTATTTTATGATTATTTTGCCTTGATTGAGAATTGTTTTAATGATTTTTGTTAAGCAATTGTGATTTCTTTTGATAGAGCATGCTTAGACTTAGGTTTTTGATGTTCTATGCTTCGGATTTACACTTGTTATTTTGAGAATCTACTTGTCGCAATATTTTAGAATCAAATTGAACGAGAAAATTGCATAAATATAAATATTAGATTAAATCACTTTAAACTTGGAAAATAGTGGAATCTTAGCCTCAGTGTTCTTTTAATATTGATATCAACTTTGTCAGTGTTTGCTATAATTTTTAGTGTGTTTCCTATTTTTGTTTTAATTTTAAAGTCTGAAAATCCTTCACAAGTTCGAGAGAACGACATCTTTCTTACCACTTTTTCTACAACAACACAAAATCACATCAGTAACCAGACCTCCAAGAACACAAATTGTAAGCAAATTCCCCAAAGCATTTTGCTCTGGCCCCTGCAAACACACATTTTAGTCATTTAACAAACGAGATTTTTTTTTTTTTAATTCTTAAATTAAGCTAAATCATGACTAACCTTATAACCTGTGGGTGCAACAGTAAAGAGGCAAACAGCGAGATAACCATTGGTTAAGCCTAATAAGGATGTCAAAAGAATCATCCAACCTTGGTCTCCATATTTAGCAGTGAAATAGAAAGCTGGAACAAATGAAAAACGAGAAATGGTGGCAATCATAAGGCCTCTTCTCGACTCTAACTTCAAGCTTTCTACTAAGGGAATGTACCTCGCGAGAAAATCCAACACATTGTACATTGCTATTAGAACAAGTGCATACCTGAAAATTTTAAACCCGCTCACCGTCAGAAAATAGACCAAGTTACCAATGAATCAACTAGATGATGAAAAGTTCAATTTGGTAAACGAGTGCGTTTCAAATTGCCATTTGTAGGGACAAAAGAATGAAAGTGCTCGGAACAGAAACTAAAGCTATTACCATGTGCCCAAGCCATGCTTCCCAGTATCTTCTGCTAAGAACCCAGGGAAAATTGAAAACGACAATACAGTTGCCAGAAACGCAATAATTGCATAGTCTTTGTTTTCAAGAAGCAACTGCTTATGGCTCAGCCGCTCTAGTTCATCATTAGGACCCTTTTCAGACTGCACAATATTAGAAAACTCAGAATCTTATTTTGGAAAAATGCCAACCATTTTTTTTAATGTTATTCATTCACTTTTGGATCAAAATGCAAATGATGTACCACTTCGTTTTGTTGCATTTTAACACCAGCAGCAGCTAAATCAGCCATAACTGTTTTTGATCCCTCTGAAGCTGCCTTTGAACGATAATATTTGACAATTGGTATTTTTGCGAAGACAAATTTGTAGAGCAGTAGACACAGCAACTCAAAAAAGTGCGGAGATCACAAGAAACATTACTGCATTAAGAGATTCACGTTGCAGCCACAACATACGAAGATTGGAACAATTTTTTTTTTGTGCCTTTTATTTTTAATTATAAAGAGTGAGACTAAAATAAGTGTAATTAGTTAGAATTAGCTATTGTACATACTTGCTCCCTTGCGTAGACCATTCTTCGATTTTTCAAACACTCCTTTGGTACTGAGCCTTAATACCGATGTTAGGACCCCTGATGCAGCCCCACCGGCCAAGAATGACTGCAAGGATTTCCATCAGAAAGACAGAAAACAAAAACAAGCGAAGTTGCACAATTATAAAAAATAGGAACATCTTACTTGTATGAACTCAGGGCACATTAAGGATAGATCCCCAAGCATTCCTCCTTCAACACACCCATCTCCCAGTCCAAAAATGACGGCAATACAACATAGGCCAATGTATGTCGCAAGGCCTCCATTCCCAGAAGTAGCCAAGTCTAACTACAAACAATACGCCAAATATAACCGGAGTAGGCATAACTGACCAATCCAGAAAGAGCAAATAGATTGATTACAAACGCGAAGAATAGAATACAGTACTTACAACTGGAATTGCTAGGGCACTTAAAAACAAAAGAAGATATCCAATTAAATTTCGCTTTCTTGTGTTTATTGTTGCTTCGTAGTATGTTAGAATTGAGCTTGTTACTAGAGTGATTACAACATAGACAAGTGTGAAGACCCTAGTAGGATGATACCGCTGCGGAGGAAGAAAAAATTATAATCAGTCTAGTGAAATGATCATGGTGTATAATAGATATCTTGAAAGTGCTCTACAATTTCGTAAACTAAGAAACGAAATCAAGGAACACACATCAGTCTAATGATGCAGCATACAAAGCTAGTACCTTCTAAATTTATCAACTAGATAATAAAAATGTTATACTTCGACTGCACATCGTTTTTACAAATCAGTGTATATGAAAAGAACGTCAAGTAATCTCTAGAGCAGTTGCCAAGAAGTTAGAAAACAACACGTACCGGGAACAATGAGAGGTAGTAATCTTCAGCACTTAACATGCTGTTCCAAACAAAAAGGCTGCCATTTCCTAGAAGCCAACATACTATCATCGCACTTGTTTTCCCCCGCAGCTGTTGATTCGAGAAGGGAAAAAAAAGAGAGTAAGAACTAGACAAAAAAAATTAAGTTACACTGAAGAAAAAAAAAATGTAAGAAAATGTAAACTGATTTCGGCCCATCCCAGTTCCAAGCCATATCACGTCTATCATTTTTCATCATGGATGAGGTTTGAAGCATTAGAAGAGTTTACATTCATAAACCCTAAAGGCATTATTGATCAGTGAAGACGAATAGTTTGGATTTATTAAAAATTCTTTGGTAATACTGATCAGTAACAACTGGAAGTGAAAAACGCGAAGATTATATAAATAAATAAAAATTATACCTCAGCTCCATTGGTTATTGGTGGGATCATCTTCTAAAAACCCGAAGAAATCGTAAAGAAGAAGAATAAAAACACTGAAGAATAAGTCAAAAGAGATACAAAACAGACCTTGCAGGCAAGATCCTCGGTTCTCGCCTCTACTGTTGACTTCGGGTTTCTCACGTTCAAGCTACTACATATTTGGCGTAAACGTAAGAGTGATGCATGTAATACGTACCCGTTATTGTTATAACAAAAAGTCCAAGATCTTACACGTACGATTAGAGAGAGTACGACTATGTGCACCCCCTAGATAACCGGGGTGCACATTCCTCCCTTCCGTATTCGCTGAATGCAAAATTTAGTGGGATAATTTTCAAGGGATTTATTTCGTGGCATTTTTAGGGGCGACCCTAAAAGAATTAGGGGCGACACAAAATGACAAAAAAGGTCACCCAAACCTAAAACAAAGCCATCCCTTATCTCAAATTTTTCGAAATGACAAATATGCCCTCCATAATCGGTATTTAAGTCTACAATCGGGAGAAATTTGTTATATAGAGGAGATTCCATTTTCATATGATTGAGAATTTCCACAATCGGTAGTTTCATAATGTTTATTGCCTACCGATTGTACAATCGGTAATTTCATGATGTTTATTGCCTCCCGATTATGGTAGTAGCCCTAAATGCGAAATTTTCAAAAACCAATAGGAATTTTAGATTGAGAATTTCCATAATCGGTAGTTTCATGATGTTTATTGCCTACCGATTGTACAATCGGTAGTTTCATAATGTTTATTGCCTCCGATTATGGTAGTATCCCTAAATGCGAAATTTTCAAAAACCAATATGAATTTTAGATTGAGAATTTCCACAATCGTAGTTTCATGATGTTTATTGCCTACCGATTGTACAATCGGTAGTTTCATAATGTTTATTGCCTCCCGATTATGGTAATAGCCCCAAATTCGAAATTTTCAAAACCAATAGGAATTTTAGATTTCTCTATTTCCACAATCGGTAGTTTTATGATGTTTATTGCCTACCGATTGTATAATCGGTAGTTTCATGATGTTTATTGCCTCCCGATTATGGTAATAGCCCCAAATTCGAAATTTTCAAAAACCAATAAAATTTTTAGATTTCTCTATTTCCACAATCGGTAGTTTTATGATGTTTATTGCCTACCGATTGTACAATCGGTAGTTTCATGATGTTTATTGCCTACTGATTATGGTCGTAGCCCCAAATTCGAAATTTTCAAAAACCAATAGGAATTTTAGATTTCTCTATTTCCACAATCGGTAGTTTCATGATGTTTATTGCCTACCGATTGTACAATCGGTAGTTTCATAATGTTTATTGCCTCCCGATTATGATAGTAGCCCCAAATTCGAAAATTTCAAAAACCAATAGGAGTTTTAGATTTCTCTATTTCCACAATCGGTAGTTTCATGATGTTTATTGCCTACCGATTGTACAATCGGTAGTTTCATAATGTTTATTGCCTCCCGATTATGGTCGTAGCCCCAAATTCGAAATTTTCAAAAACTAATAGGAATTTTAGATTTCTCTATTTCCACAATCGGTAGTTTCATGATGTTTATTACCTACCGATTGTACAATCGGTAGTTTCATAATGTTTATTGCCTCCCGATTATGGTAATAGCTTTAAATGCGAAATTTTCAAAAACCAATAGGAATTTTAGATTTCTATTTCCACAATCGGTAGTTTCATGATGTTTATTGCCTACCGATTGTACAATCTGTAGTTTCATAATGTTTATTGCCTCCCGATTATGGTCGTAGCCCCAAATTCGAAATTTTCAAAAACCAATAGGAATTTTAGATTTCTCTATTTCCACAATAGGAATGTTCATAATGTTTATTGCCTCCCGATTATGGTAATAGCCCCAAATTCGAAATTTTTAAAAACCAATAGGAATTTTAGATTTCTCTATTTCCACAATCGGTAGTTTCATGATGTTTATTGCATACCGATTGTACAATCGGTAGTTTCATAATGTTTATTGCCTCCCGAATATGGTCGTAGCCCCAAATTTAATTATTTCAAAAACCAAAGCTAGGAAGAAAAGAACATAGTCACAATCGGTAGATATTTTTTTTTTAACTACCGATTATGAAGGGACATATAAGTATTTTCAACTTATTTTGTCATTTTATGTCGCCCTAATTCTTTCGGGATCGCCCCTAAAAATGCCAGGATTTATTTCACCTAGAAATTTAACTTCAAAAATTAAACGCAAATTCCGAAGCTATTTTTTCTCTCTCTATCAAGTCTTTCTGGGTTTGAAAGTAACCTTTTCCCTGAAGAACTATCATTTCCTTTCATTTTTTTCCCTTTGTTTCAGTTCTGAGTTTGAATCATCGATCCTTATTGCTATCTATGATCATCCGAAATGAAATGGGATGCTTTTTGTGATTAATTTTCCTTCAAATGTACAATATGTGTCTGGATCATTCTTAATCTAACGAGTTTTAAGATAAAAAAAAATAAAATACAAAAAGGATAAGATTTGATTTCTGTTTAGTTGGATATAACAACTAGTTTAAGGGTTCTTAGTTTCTCTTAAAACATTCAATACAACGACGATTTTCGTCATCATCCTCATTAGTCCTAATTTCAATCAAAACAATTCGATCGATCCCTGATTATTTTTTTCTATTAACACAACTAGTAAGTACTGTTTACATTGGTTAATTTGATGTTAATTTTATTCTTTCTCCATTTTTGACTGAATTGTGTGATCAAAGAAAGTTTATAAAATTACAAGGAAGGAAAGAGTCTGAGTGTTGTTATGTATGGGTCTTGAAGAATGGTAAAGAACAACCTAATTATGAGATTCACGATGAGGAACATCAACAACAATGTCATCTTCAATCTAATTGATCACCCAAATTTTTTTAAATCTACAGTACCATTAACAATGAAAGTTTTGATGAGAAATTCGATTGAAAGTAAAACCAATAAGTACTGTTCTTATTTTATTTGGTTTGGATTTAGTTCTCCTAAGAGCAAATCCTATGGGTAGTGTCACTCTTTCAAATGAAGGAGTGTACTACCAATTAGACCAAATTAGAGGTTTTTATGGGTAGTGTTTAGCCTCCTTTTCACCCAAACACGTTCATGCACTTGTTTATTTGAACGAGTGGTTGGGAGCGGAACACTTGACGGGGGACCGTCCCCCGTCATGCAAAATAACAACAAACGGGAAACAATGTCCTGTTAGTAGAAGAAAATCTGGGTTGGACGGGGGACAGTCCCCCGTCTATAACATTTTTCACTATCTCATGGGGGACTGTCCCCGTGAATGTTTAAATTCTGTTTTTTGAATGTTAAGGTTTCCCTCCCATTCTTATGTTATTATTAAATTTTGAAAAAAAAATTGTTAACGGTGGACTGTCTCCCGTTTTGCTTCAAAAAAATTTTCTCACGGGACACCGTGTGCTCTTTTTTCTTTTGCCCATAGTGGGTTCACTCTTTCATATGAGCGAGGGGGCCTTCATATGGGCGAGTTAGTCTCCAAATGGAGACTACCCATAGGATATGCTCTAATATAAACTTCGAATGGTTTCTCCTTTGTGTGAGTGTATTGAAGACAAGACAAGAAAAGAAGAGAGAGAGAGGGAAATTATAAGTTTTCGGAAACTGTGTTTTTCTTTTTCGACATAATTAAAAATAAATAAATTATTTTAACGATGTATATTTCCGTTAACTCTAGCCAATTGAAATGTGCACATAGTCGTGCTCGATTAAAGAACATTAGGTTTACCAACTGACCCGAACCCAGCCAATTGGACTGATCCCACTACCGGACCCAACACCAGCTGACTATTTGTTTTACGCCTTTCGGGTCGTGTAACAACACACCAAAAATTCTTCTCATTCCAAGATAGAATCTCTTTCCATATATTATATAATGTATATATAATGACAGAATTTTTTTAAATTGGTTGGTGTTTAAAAGCGGGAGGTACTTGCTGCCGCATGTGTAGACCCACAACTACGATTGCAGCAAGAAAGTTGAGGTATTGCATTTACAAGACATGATCAAGTTTAACCCGGAAAATGTTTCTACTTGTCTCGTGTTCGGAGTAAGGCTACAAATTTTCATTAGTCATTGCTAAGCTCCAGTAATACGTCAGAAACTAAACGATAAGAATTTCATAATCTTCCATAACGAAGGATATTCTAAAGCACAAGTCTAATATTCTAAAGCATAAGTCTAAATCAGAAAGAACAGTGATAAACTCAATACAGGCCAAGAACTAAGTTTTGCCAAGCTGCATGAGGAGCCCAATTCGATGCTACGCAGAGTGAAACCCACTAGGAGAAATGGGAAAATTCCTGTGTAGCTAGAGGCCCAGAGACGCCAAACAAAGCAAAAAAATGCAACAATTTTGGCGTACTAAGAACCTAACTAGTATACGTAGATCTCTTTAACAGGAAATTTGTGGAGATATTGCAAGAATTTAGAGACTTCTAAATTCTCTTGTATTCAATAGAGTCTTTCAAAATCTCAAGCAATTTATATTATTGGATCCTGACTTTCTAAAAGTTTTCAGAATTCTATATTATTGGATTTGGAATTTGAAATCTTTGAGATTTTTTTTTTCCCCTTTAAGTATTAAGAGTCAAAAAAATTAAAAATAGCCGAATAAGTTTCAATCAAATCCTTTTAAAATGAAAAAAAAAAAAAAAAAACATTTGTCTTCCAGAACCCTATAAGTTTACTAGAGATTCAAATCCGTTATGTTCATCTCGTTTTGATTTTTTATTAGTAAAACAACTGCAATTTATATTAGTCATGCGTGGCGTGGACTAAAAAAAAAAAAGTTTACTGCTTATTTCACGTTTGGAAGGTAAAATTCATATATGTTTTACTGTCTCTATGAATCACCATAATTTCTTGAAAATCATTCAGAGAGTCTCCCAAAATCTCTAAACTCATATAGAGTCATTCAAAATCCCTTGCACAAAAAGTCTCTTAATGTCTACTAATCCCAGTTGACTAACCTCTGTAAATCATTTTTAGTTACACTCTGGAAATCTATCACCTCTTAAACTATATAGTCCTTTAAGTTTAAACCACTACAAGGATGTCTTACCAGTGACTAAGACACCAGTACCCACCATTCTCACCATACAAAAATATAATTCAGTAAAAATCGCATGCCATGAAACTGCACTGCATGAATAATCTAAGTTAAGAGTATGATAAAACACATAAATTAAGTTCATCATAACATGTATAAAAGTAGTAAAAACCTACAATTTGTAAGTCATTTTGTTACGAAAGGTAAAGTGGTTGATCACATGGATTTATTATCAACACCTTGTAAAAAATCAGACTAGAGTAAAAATAAAAAGAAGAACGTCATGAATATACAAGATTGTTATAGGGGTACCAAATTATAAGGGATCGTACCAAATACATAAAAAATAAAACCATTATAACCACATAATTTACAGGATTAGTAAACAAACGCACATGTAATTGGTAAACCATGTAGCAATATTTTGAAAGAACTCGAGTCGAGACTTGGTTTACCAAAAAGGAACAACGAAATTTTAGAAGGAAAGACAAAGTTATGGGTGACCATGATGTGGATTGGACTGGCTTTAGCATCATCCGCATTTAATCCAGAATCCAACGGATTTACGTTTATTAGATGTGCGGATGGACGGATAAGATCCGATGATATTTTTTTTTTAATATTTCAAATAGAGTAACAAAACTAAAAAAAGAAGAACATAATTATGATAAGACTTAAGCAACAACATATTCCGAAAAATAAGCCCTTTACAACAAGCTTTAAGAATTCATTTGAAGTAAATGTTAACGGTATAAGATAAGTATATAATGATCATACGTAAATATTATACTAACCACGTATTATACTAACCTCATATTTTTACGAAAATTCCATATCGACTCCCGGACTCAATTCAAAATCCATCGGATCATACAAATTGCAACCGCGTTCGGTCCATTAATGTAAGAGCTGGACACCCGGTCATAGAAAAACGGGTTTGCTGGATTGAAATTCACATATTCAATACCAAATACTCACCCCTAACTATACCCTCTTGAGTTACTCAAAAAAAGGTTTTCTAATGTTATTGATGGTTTGAAATTGTTGTTTGATGCTAATTTGGGAGTTGTGTATGACCCAATTAATAATTGGTCCAAAAACCCATTAGTTGGTCCTTAAAATGAAATATGTTGTCATCATAAACTAAAAATAATGCTGCAACTAAAATTGCAAGGATGGAGAAAATATTAAAGGTAATAACTTAATACAACCACCAATTTTTTTTCATAAAATCGTTAACCTTATTGAGGTGGGTAAATAAAACTAAAACTGTCCTCTTCATCTTCACTAACATGTACTTCTACGGATACAGGGTATACTGATTACAAAACCAAAGGATTATTATTGATCACTAAGCCCTTTAAATTAATAGAAAATTTTAATCTGGGTAATTAATTAAGTTCTGATTGAAAATATAGTGGGCGGGCATTGGTAAACTATGAAACAATGTACATAATTCATGAATCAATCATCTCTCAACCAAATTCTGTCTGAACATGCAATCGGTGGTAATTAGTATTTGGTTGTTAGGTCTCATCAAGATCAACCAAATTTACAAAGGTATATCAACTACAGCCTCATTGGATTCCTAATTATCTTCTGGTTCTACTAGAATCTGATCATGTGTAAGGGTGCATATCTACTAAAATACCTGAGGAGACCTAATACGAGATGGGTTGGGAACTTAGGTTTTGATGGATTCGATAGGATCGCATAAGAACACCAGAGAGAATCACGAAGGTTGATAAAGAAGATGATAGTTGTAAGTTTTTTTTACTCCTATCAAGAAGGTTTATAAAATTTTCAAAAGAGTTGTATTTAGTTTTAATACGTGTTGTATTTAGTTATTTACAAGTTAGAATTAA